>CM037920.1:4087428-4369928 GCA_021346845.1 Apeltes quadracus
TTATAAGATATCAACATATTATATTGTCTTCTCGTGGCTGCAGTTTTAAACATGTGTGCGTTTGTTACGTGTGAGTGTGTGTATTTTTAACCCTCACTCTTCTTCATCTTCACTCCTCAAACTGAACCAGTGGAACCATTAACTCTCAGACACCAGCAGGGACACACAAGAAGGAAACGTGTTGATTGGTGTGATGAAGACAAACCAACAGCTGCTCCGGGTCTTACACACAAACACACACACACACACACACACACACGCACAAACACACACACACACACACACACACACACACACACACACACACACACACACACACACACACACGCACACACACGCAACACCTTCTGTATCTCTCATTCTCAAAATGATTTTTATCACTAATTATATAATCTCAAGAAAAGACAGGAGTTGAATAAAGTAGTGCTGCTGTTATTTATATTATTTGTATTACTAGTATTATGATAATAATTGTAATTATTTGTATTAGTATCATTTGTATAATTTAGTTATAGTTTATATCAAAGTAACTAATTCTCATTTATTAAATTAGCATGAAAATATAGAGATGACGTATTATTAATGTAGTGAACTGTAGTGTGCCATGAATATACCACATCTAACACACAGCTAACACACAACTACAACACAGCGAACACACCGCTAACACACAGCTAACATACCGCTAAAACACAGCTAACACACCGCTAACACACAGCTAACACAGCGCTAACACAGCGCTAACACAGCGCTAACACAGTGCTAACACAGTGCTAACAGGGGCTCTTTACCTGCACATGATCTCGTGGGTGAGGAGGACGCGACACATCTCCGGGTTCTTGTCCTGACCTTCGTAGAGGATGGGCTGGTGGGACAGAAATACAGACAGGAAGTTGTTTAGTGAAAACACCTTGATGTGAGGTTGACTCACTAAACTAAGCTTTAAGCCCATGTGAAGCAGCTTAATATCCTTGTAAACCAGTTTAGTGAACGTATGAACCAGTTAAGTGAACATCTAGACCAGTAAAAAAGAAGAAGGAATCCGCACACATAAATACCAGCTTACTGTAGCTGGGACCAGTTCCTGGTTCTTAGCCGTGTGGTTTTATGCCCCCCCCACCCTCCTCCTATGATTGGACGTCGGCACCAACAATAGCAAAGTCAAACATGGCCTCCAACCGCCACCTCCACCACCTTTTGGTGGTTTCAGCCTCCTCCGGCCTGCCCAGAATTCCCTGCCAGATGGTGGGCGCTGCCCCGGGATGAAGTCCCCCCCCCCTCTCCGATCCCCAACTCCCCTCCTCTCCCCCCCCCACTGAGCTGTCATGTCAGCGTCCGGATGACGGATGACCGCTGTGTGTGTATGTAGGTAAGTGTGTGTGTAGGTAATACCCTAGTGGTTGTAAATGAACTCCAGTAAGTGTGTGTGTGTGTGTGTGGGCGGGGGGGTATCTTTCCCCCTTTCCTCCCTTCTTTCCAACGATGACCTACCACTACCTCATCCACCTTTATAGTCAAAACAGACCTCCGCCCAGCACACACACACACACACACGCACACACACACAACCCTGGGGTGTAATACTTTTAGGATAACGACCACTTCTGCATTATTGATCCTGATCCCAACTCTGTTCCTCTGGATTAAAACACACTCACACACACACACACACACACACACACACACACACAAAGACATACGCACACTCACACTCACGGTGGTATTGCGTCACAAATGATGATGTATAAATATCGACCACTAAATGTGCCCCTGTCTGTTTGTGTGTGTGCGTGCGTGCGTGCGTGCGTGCGTGCGTGCGTGTGTGTGTGTGTGTGTGGTTTTTATTGTGTCTTTCATTTTGGTGAAAGTGGACATTTTGGGTTTTCATAACAGAACATTTGGGTAACGGAGGATTTTATTTCTTAGTATCATTTGCAAGTGGAGATTTGTGAGGACAATTCATTGTAGTGTGGAGGAACAATCAGAGATTAATAAAAGTGAGTCAGATTTAGAAAATATATATTTTAGCCATGCAGGACATTTACCAATAAAAATATTATTATTATTATTTTGGCAAAAAGTGACAACTTCCTTTGAAAGATCTCAGTAAGTCCATCTCTTAGATTAATTTGATTTGATTTTCAGAAAATAAATACTTTAAAAAGCAGTTTGATGGTCTCGGTTTCAACATTTCAAATCTGCTTCATCTTTGACGCTCCCTCAATTTGCACACAAAATGTGCAAATTGTGCATGATATATAGAAATAATGGCTCAGACGTGACTCTTCTTTCCCTCCGTGTCATGGAAGTCGCTCTACGGTCCAATCAAAATTAATCCGACAGACCACGGGGATCTTTATTGATCCCGGTGAGGGGGTGATGCCCCATTGGACTGTCAACCAATGGGGCGTCATGTACAGGGAGGTGAAGGTGCGGGGGGGGGGGGGGTGTCAGGATTATTGTCTCCAGTGTGCCGTCGCCGTGCCACATTAGGGCCTATTGATCGGGTTCCATGGCCGGCGCTTTGTCGAGGAGCGCTTGGTACATCGATTGGTGACATGCCGACGGTGGGGAGGGGGGGGGGTTATGTAAGTAGGAGGTGCAGCTGGGAGGACAGGAGGAGGGTTAAAACAGGTGTTTGGACTGGATTTACTTTATTTTCTTCCAGCTCCTACACATGGAACCCCAGACACCAAGGAGCCTGGACCCAGAGACACAAAGGAGCCTGGACCCAGAGACACCCAGAGGCCTGGACCCAGAGACACCGAGGAGCCTGGACCCAGAGACACCCAGAGGCCTGGACCCAGAGACACCGAGGAGCCTGGACCCAGAGACACTAAGGAGCCTGGACGCAGAGACACTAAGGAGCCTGGACCCAGAGACACCCAGAGGCCTGGACCCAGAGACACCGAGGAGCCTGGACCCAGAGACACTAAGGAGCCTGGACGCAGAGACACTAAGGAGCCTGGACCCAGAGACACCCAGAGGCCTGGACCCAGAGACACCGAGGAGCCTGGACCCAGAGACACTAAGGAGCCTGGACCCAGAGACACCCATAGGCCTGGACCCTGAGACACCGAGGAGCCTGGACCCAGAGACACCGAGGAGCCTGGACCCAGAGACACCCAGGAGCCTGGACCCAGAGACACTAAGGAGCCTGGACCCAGAGACACCGAGGAGCCTGGACCCAGAGACACCCATAGGCCTGGACCCTGAGACACCGAGGAGCCTGGACCCAGAGACACCAAGGAGCCTGGACCCAGAGACACTAAGGAGCCTGGACCCAGAGACACCGAGGAGCCTGGACCCAGAGACACCCAGGAGCCTGGACCCAGAGACACAGAGGAGCCTGGACCCAGAGACACCCAGGAGCCTGGACCCTGAGACACCCAGAGGCCTGGACCCAGAGACACCCAGGAGCCTGGACCCAGAGACACAGAGGAGCCTGGACCCAGAGACACCCAGGAGCCTGGACCCTGAGACACCCAGAGGCCTGAACCCAGAGACACCCAGGAGCCTGAACCCAGAGACACCCAGGAGCCTGAACCCAGAGACACCCAGGAGCCTGAACCTAGTTCTTTCTCACGCTCTGGATCCAGAAATCATATATCATAAATAATGACGAGGTTTCAGGGACACTTCTTTAGCGTTTCCCGTTTGTGTTGTTGTGAAGCATAAAACATTGTTAGGAGAAAGATGATGAATTTTCTCACCTGTTTGGTCATCGAGTCGATCAGACGCACAAAAAGGTCCTGTTCTGTCCTGATGCCTGAAAAACATTCAATGACAATCAGTGAGTCGGAGCAGAGTTGACAAGCCCTCTGAAACGTTTATTTCCCACCGACACAAACATGCACACACATGCACACATTAGCCTATTATGCTAATTCTCTCAGTATGCAAACCAAAGGAGAGAATCCTAATAACGTTCTGTAAATGAGATCTGTTATTATTTATGTCCCGACAGTGTATTTATGTTTTCTGTAGCTCGTGTTGTCTCGTCGCGGCTACGCTAACACCCCCCGTTCAGCAAAAACAAACATTAGTGCGGCTCCAAAGCAGTTTATTATTTATAGGCCTGCTCCGCCTTTAACTGCCGAGGCCCCCCAGGCCCTCCGCTGCCTCTTCTTCCTGGAGGATAACAAGATATCCTCGTTCTCCAAGAAATTAAATATCAATCGGGATTGCTCGTCTCTTATTAGCTGCGCATCCGAGCATAGATGTGACACTAACACAACGTGGGGCGGAGGAGCACCTGTTATAATTCTATTCCTGCTATAATTCTATTCCACGCTGTGGGGGGGGGGGGGGTCAGGGCCCACTTCCCTCACAGCTTCCTGTGCCTCCTAATTGACATGATTGACTCCCAGAGTGCTCAGCGACATAAATGGCGGCTATCCGTTGCGCCGGTTGCAGACGAGGTTGACTGCCTCTGTGCGATGCTAATGCTAATGCTACGATGTCCGGAGTGATCTCTCGCTCTCTCTCTGTCTCTCTCTCTCCCTCTCCATCAGTCTCTCCCTCCTTCCCTCCCTTCTTCTCTCTCTCTCTCTCACTGATGATAATAATAAAAAGTTCTTTCTACCCTCACAGTTCACTTCCACTAAAAGTCTGCCGAGGTGACCTTTAATATAAATTCCTTCCTGCAGCGAAACTCTAATTCGTCCACCGACCGCCGGCGGTCTCACCTGTGGGAGCCCCCCCGATCATTAGCTCCACTTCAATCAATCGAAGAGGCACACCTGACCTCCGGGCCGAACAAAGAGCCTGGCTGACCTACAGCGCTGCCATTTACAGAGGGAGACATTTAACTTCAGGCCGTCAATCACGGGCGTCTCTCACAAATCGGGATATTGATTGGCGGGTCACAAAAGAGGCAGAACCAGCGCTAACTAACGACATTGTGTGCCAAAATTTTGCCCAACCTCGAAGTTTGTCTCTAAAAGTTGCCTTGACTTAGTTGCGTTTCTGTATAATATTATTAATATATTAATAAAAGCAACAAGTAACTTTGTTTTCTTCTCTCTGTGAAAATGTGTAAATTAATTTATCCAATAAGTGTTAATGATTATCTGGCGATAACGATGACAACCATGTAGATGAAGCACTAAGTTGTTTAATTTTACTCGTTTAAAAAATAGACGGTGAACTCGGTCCCGACGAGGACGAGTGTCTCCAACCCAAGAACTGTAGTGGCCGTCGTCATGGTGATATGTGTACGTTGTGACTCACCGTTGCTGTAGAGGAGCTGTAGCCTGTAGTGGATCCCGTTGTTGGTCTTCTCTCCGTTGTACTCCTGTCACACAAACACACAAAGTAAAAAATATGAATAGAGAAATTATTGTTACGGTTTGTTTTGTCTGTTTGCGACCTTTGACCTCCGACAGACAACAACCAGGGGATCATGTGAGTCACAGTTGGCATGACGCCCGTCTGTCTCGCTTCATTAGAGGTGGACAACAGGAGAGAAAATACTTAGTAAATTGACTGATGAGGGACACTTGTTGTTGTTTGTTTGTTTGTTTGTTTGTTTTGCGATATGCGTGATGCATGATCTTGTGTCAGTAAATAAGAAAAACAACTCTTGGTACGTTTGAATAACACTGGTTAATTATTTAAGTTATAGCTAAGCTAAATATGATGTTAAAGTTAAAGAGAAGACCATATCAGTGAGCACTTGTTTTTTGCACACGCTTACTTATTTATGAGTATTATATGAATATATATATATATATTTATTTATTTATAATATAAATATTTATTTATAAATAAATATATGATTGGATTTGGTTTTTCTCAGTAGTTGCTGCTAAAAAAATCTATGATGTCTGTTTCTTTTCTCTCTCGACCCTCCCTTCCCATATTCCTCACCCAATCTCACTCACCCAAATTCCTTAACCCCCTTCTTCCTCCTCCCCCTCCTCTTCCTCCTTCTTTTCTTCCACCTCCTCCGCCTCTGCCTTTATTCCTCTCTTTATTTCAGCTCTCTATTTTATTTATATTTCCTTTCATCCTCCGTCAGTCAGTCGCTCGGTGCCAACTGTGCCCGGGAGTGTTGGCTCAGCCCCAGTGTGTGTTAGTGTGTGTGTGTATTTGGGGGTCTCGGGGTGAGAGACTAGAGGTCGAAGCAGAGGTGAGAGAGAGAGAGAGAGAGAGAGAGAGAGAGAGAGAGAGAGAGAGAGAGAGAGAGAGAGTGGGTGTAGCACTTCGGTGCCAACTGGCAGCCGATCAAACACCAAACACTCTTAAACCTGTCTGATTATTATTATTAGTGTTATTGTTTGTAGTAGTAGTATTAGTAGTAGGGTTAGTGGTAGTATTGTGATTCATAAAGGCTCTTAAACTTGAACTCGTATTGTTAGTATATGATTCCACATAATATCTATTTAAACCAAATTCAGAATCTGTTCATTTTCTTCTCAAATATTACGGCTGATGTTGTCAATGCTTTATTTTATTACTACTCATTTTGTCTGAAATTAAATACTGTTAAGACAATGTTTCCTTGCTTAATCATTCCATTATTGGTGTTAAATTAAACATTACATACTACAGTATATTTAAATATTTAAGTCACTGTTTTTATTAATGAAAGGTGGAGGTGTGAATGAACTGTCACCTTGTCCTTCTCCACAAAGTCCACGTAGGACGTCCTCTCGATCTCCACCGGCTGGCCCTGCCGGTCGTACAGCGCCAGCACGAAGTGGAAGAAGTTGGACTTGCGCAGGTTGGAGGGCGGCTGCTTCTCGAAGTGAGCGCGGGCCAAGCCGACGCCGCTGCAGACGCACCACGGAAACAAGGCGTCGTTATAGAATCGTACACATGCACATGAACAAACTCACAGTGGTGCACAACTTGTCCCGAGATGAGAAGTTACAGCTGTCTACAAACAGTAATGGTTAGTAGATGGTTATAAAGGTATTATTATGTGTTATAACAATACGTTGTGTTTTACGTTCAGCTGGACGCTGAAGAAACATTTTCAAACTAGTTTTCAACCTGACGACAGGAAGTCCTTATCTGCATCAACAACGACAACAACAACAACAACAACGAAACAACAAACACCCAGCTGTTTTCTTCTACAGATTCTACAGCATCTGCAAAGGAAGGACCATATTTTATCAACACACTCAATACATACATTGATTCTCATCTTATTCATAGTCTAGGCTCCATGTTAGGCCCATTATATATTAGAAATGGTATATCTAAGATATACTTATGAACATAATATTAATATAATGAATCATAAAAAATAAGGGCTTCTTAAGTCAACCACATCTTTTTTTGAATAGTACAAAAATAGTAATACAAAAATGATTCAAATGCAGTTGTAATTAAAAAGGATTCCATAGAATATAAAAATCAAATGCTAGAAGAACATTTTGTTGATTAATCTATTTATTGCCTACGGTTGATTGTGATATTATAATGAGGTCAGAGGTCGTTGTTCTTTTGATTTAATGTTTGAGCATGTTTGAGCTTCAGGATCACAAGGAAAACCATGAAAAAACAAAACACCAGTGAGTTAAAGTCGCCAGAACTCCTGAAATGAAATCGATGTTCCTGCAGGAGGCGACCTCTGCCCTCGGCCCGCAGAACCCCGGAGAACCGCAGAGAACCCCGCAGGGTCCATCAGAACAACAACAGACCAAGGTTTTTACATCAATCTCATTTCCTAAAACACTTCATGATCAATATGAGTGCCCGGGCGCGGATAAATATTTATTCATCCTCTGGGTTTGTTTTTGGAAGCTCGCCCTCTCCCTCTCTCGCACCCCTCCCTCCCCCCCCCGCCCCCACCCCCCCCCCGCCCCCACCCCCCAGCCCCGCTCAGGGGTGAATTCCCCGGTGGCACATTAATACAGCCGTGACCTTTCTGCACCTCCATTACCGAGATGCTTAATGCCTCATTTGTAGGCCGCTCCGTTGGACTCAGAGTTCCTTCTGACTCGCAGTGCTTAGGCCGTGGAGCAACTCTGAGGAGGAGGAGGAGGAAGAGGAGCATGATGAGGAGGTGGATAAGGAGGAGGAAGAAGAAGAGGAGGAGGAGCGTGGCTCAGGCGTGCTTCGGTCAGGTTGCAGTTTTGATTATTTTAAAGGGATGTCACTCTCAGAGACTTCAACCATCTGTCCTGATGGTTGAGCTGGTTTTCCCCAGAACAACTTCTAAATAATGAAACTGGAAAATACTACAAGTACTGCAGTGAGAAGTTATAGGCGTCGACAGACAGCAACAACTGGATTATTATAACCAAGGTGGACATATTAACTGAATAGCTGTTCTTCATACACAAAGACTATGAAAGCAGAAGCAGCTTTGGATCAAATTTATTTGCATACGTATTTGCATAAAAACACAAGCGTGTGTTTTTGACTGTAGAAACTAACCTGGCACCTGCATCGACCGAGCCGGCACCATTAGCCCAATTACCCACAATGCACCGCGGCCGCCCCGCAGTCCTCCCATCTCCGCGCCGCTCTACCTCCACTCGGAACAGCTCGTTAGCATTATTATTATTATTTCAATTATGCTAATTGCGGCGGCCTCCACTCGTCGCGGCGCCTCGTATCCGGCTGTTAGCACTTGGCACAAGGTGTAATAAAAACAGTATCGATGGCACGCGGCTCGCTGGAACACGCCCGGAGTGTAAATCACACGCCAGCAGCCGAGGAGAGGAAGAGACGAGGGTCGCGCACACACACACACACACACACACACACACACACACACTGAGGGAGTCAGAACAAACACGGGGCGGCAATCTGCACGTTTCCGCCACAAAGCCCGAAATTAAAGGTCAGCGGGAGTCGTGTCGAGCACTCTGCAAACAATTACTGAGCAAGACAGCCGGTCCCGTGCAGTCAGTTCATACACGCTGAATAAATTCACCGCCTGAATATTGCTAATAAAACCGTGGAGGTTGATCTTCTCTTGTCTCGGATTAAAAGCGGGTCAGCCGGTGAACAAATGCCTCCGACTGGTCCCAAACGGCGCTTTATTTTAAAATTCTCTTGGAGAGCTCAGAGGTTCTTGGGTTCTAGGTTCTATCTTTCATGTTTAAACGCGTGCTCCTAACTAACCGGACACACACGCACACACAGCAACAGGCGGCCCCTTCCGTTCCCGGTTGAGATTTGGACTGCTGTCATGGAGCCGGTAACACAAGAACACATTTCACACTTGCTCACACATGTTAAAACCTGTAAATCATCTGGATTCTCAGACCGGCTTACATGCTCGCATTTATTCGCGCACACACTTACAGTATATGCACACATATAGACACACACACACATCATGACATTAATCAAACAGGAGATGGAGTGTGACCGCTGTTTCAGTCGTTACCCGGCTGGCCTGTCGTCTCACACACACACACACACACACACACACATACATGAATACACACACCAACCTAATGAGCCATACAGCGTACACACATACACACATACACACACTCTGCATGATTGGCTGCCAGGATGTTAATCAAATAAACGGTGGATGTTTAAATCAGATTCAGTGGGAAACCAACCAGCAAACACACCGTGACAGGACACCACACACACACACACTATTTAGACACACACACACACACACTTCAAGTTGTAGTTTGAGTCTGTTTTAATCTCAAAGTTAATCAGAGGAAATTTCAAACCAGAACTGATCCGACACATGGATGTTAACAGACGTTAACCGACGCTAACAGATGCTAACCGATGCTAACCGATGGTAAATGAAACTCCCTCCAGGAGAGCTAGTAAAGAAGAATTACATGTGCGAGGAATTAAATAACATTTTCATCATAAAACTACAGTGAAATAAAGACTAAAGGAAAAAACGTGGCGTCACGTGACTTTTTGTTTTTGACTCCCAAGTGTTAGCGTCGGATGTTAATGTGAACATTCAGTATGAATGTAATTAGTCCGGAACACACACACACACACACTCATCTCTAATTGCTATGGAAGTGGATTTTGACCGTTAAAATATGCACATATTGTTTATGTACAGTGTGAGTGTGTGTGTGTTGATTTATGCGTCACTGCACAATTACCCAGGAATACATTTTACCCAATCAGGCCACATACACACACACACACACAAGCACACACACAAGGCACACGTTCACACACATACACGCACCTGTTTGGTTAGCTCTCATTAGCCATGTAATATGAACTAATGAGTTTCTGCTAAAGCATTGTGGGAGGACAGCAGGCTGTTTGTGCGTGCGTGTGTGTGGGTGTGTGTGTGTGTGTGTGTGTGTGTGTGTGTGTGTGTGTGTGTGTGTGTGTGTGTGTGTGGGTGTGTGTGTGTGTTGTGTCCACCGTCCTCGCCTTCTCGTCAGATTTCATCCATAAATCAAGTCATTGATCGAGTTCATCAATAGATGTGTTCGTACGTTGTTCCGTCATCAAACGACCATAAACAGGAAACGCAGGAATCTAAAGATGTGGCATATTTCTAGGTCTTAATTAAACTGGCAGGAAATCCATTGGAAAAAACACCAGTTTGTGAATGAATCATGACTTTTTTTGAGTGAGAAGCCATTGGAGAGTAATCACATGACCAAATCTGATTAACGTGTAAAAGTATCAATCCAGTTAGAGCATTAACAAACTGTTGATCCGAAGATGCAGAGTCGTCCGCAAAGTGCATTGTGGGAGGTTTTTGGAGGCACGGCTGTCTGTGTGGGTTTCGATGGCGGCGGCCGCGGTGGAGGGGGGGGTGGGGGGGGCGCGCGCCGAACACCCTCGCGGCTGACTTCCATTTGTGCACCTTAATAGCAC
This sequence comes from Apeltes quadracus, assembly GCA_021346845.1. Classification (NCBI taxonomy): domain Eukaryota; kingdom Metazoa; phylum Chordata; class Actinopteri; order Perciformes; family Gasterosteidae; genus Apeltes; species Apeltes quadracus. Next base: position 4,098,226 of record CM037920.1, read on the forward strand.
GTGTCATTCCTAATTAGGGCAACCGCCGGCTCGATGCCGAGATGGCTGCTCCTGTCATGCTGCAATTATCAACAAATTAGTCTTTGGACTGAGGGTCTTCTGCACTCCTGGTCCAGTGTGTGTGCGTGTGTGTGTGTGTGTGTGTGTGTGTGTGTCTGTGTGTGTGTTTCATTAGTGTGTTCCGTGAGGTGTTTCGTGCGTGAGAATTCATTGTAAACAGGACATTTTGACACCTGACGTGTAACCGTTTCTTTTCTTTCTGTTTTTCCGTTTCTTTATCTTCAATTAAAAAAAATACACATCACAACCACACAATAACACAATAGACGATGAAGTCAGATCAATGACATCGTTAACATTTAACTGCAATGCTGAGAGCCCCTCGTGATGCGTTCAGGGGCCAGTAATGTCTGTTTTTGCTGTGTTTAGGTCGGTTTGACACATTGTTGACACATTTTAAGTGCAACAAAATGGGAATTTTCAAATGGAATCGGGTGAGTAAAACTGCAGTAGAACTAATAACTGACGTTGGCGGGAAATTACGCTTTTTGCCGTTTCTCGTCAAATTAATTTTTTCACCTCTTAATTCACTTTTTGGGATGACTCTACTCTCAGAGAGCGGAGCTGATGCAGCGGCTTATTTTCACTACTCAGCTGTTTCCTCCAAAACAGACCTCCCCGCCCTCCCCACACACACACACACACACACACACTCACACGCAATGGGACGAGCCCATTAGCCCGGTCACCTGCTCCTCGCAGACAAAAGCTGGGGCGTAAATCGCTTGCAGATTTTTTTGGGGGGTGCAGCATAGCTGCTCCAGATAAGCCGAGCGGCGCGCGGCGGACGACCCGAGAGAGAGAGAGTGTGTGTACCTGACAACCTGGGAGGAGCGGGGGAAGGGGGGTGTTGATAAAAAGGAGAGGGGGCACTTGTTTTCTCCCCCGGGGGTAGAATAAAGACGTTTGAAAGGAGGCCTCGGATGTCCTGCTCCATCCGTCGTCACGGGTAACGGCTCCACAGATCAAAAAGTCTCAGATCGAACACTGACCAACTCTACGGACTCGGGTACAAATGCCCCCCCCCCCTTCACCTTCCCCACCCCCTGTCTGACCCCCCCAGGGGAGCACCGAGTGTAACGCCAACGCCCCTGATGATTGAGCTGACAAATGCAAGCAAAGCGGGGGATCCCCCCACCGATGATCATTCACCTCATAAAGCTACTTCATCATCCCCCCCCCCCCTCTCCCAACACACACACACCTTGAGCCTTGGAATCTGCAAAGGCCCCCCCCCCCACTTAACCCCAGAGGACAGAGATGGGGCGGTCTTTTTTCTTCTTCTTCTACAACTGTGTCAGGAAGGGTTGAGAGAAATCTGCTCCACACTCACACACACATACACAAACCAACCTGCGCACACACCTGCCAACAGTGCAGGATTATTTTTCTGTAAGAGCCAGTTTTCCCTGAGGATCAATTCTCCCTTTTAGGGACTTCTCTTCTTCAGTCTCATAGAATATTTCATAAGTTTGTTCACTAAATATTTATGAAATAGAAAACATTGACGGAAGGATGAAGCCACAAAAGAACATGATTCTAAAAATCGCGTGATTCTAAAAATCGCAGACGTGATTCTAAAAATCGCAGAAAAACTGTACTTATTTCATCATTATCATCCAAAGTTCCACCATTTACAAACAAAGGCACTGGCCAAGAAGTTCTAATACAGCGAACCCAATAAATAAAGGTTTTTACCATCCCAAGAAGAAGACGTCTATTTAAAATCATAACGTGCGACACACTCACTCTGTGACCTCTCAGACCAAAGGTCACGCATCAGAGGTCACCAGCCCGGCGGTTCTCTGGAGGAGACTTCACACACATAAAAGCATGAAGCGCACAATTACCCGACATGTATAAATAAATAACACATGCATATATGATCTGTGAACCGCTCTCACTAGAGCCACCTGCCTGGGCGCACTGTGACCTCTGACCTCTCACGCGCCTTTTTACTAGAGCAGTAACGCGACCGGTCACAGGTGCTTCTCCTGCGACCATGTGACCATCTCCGCTCCGCATGTTTCAGAAAAGCTTCACTTTCTATCAAAATGCTTCGGTTCTAAGCGTCATAAGAACAGGCCTGCGGCTCCGATTAATATCTGATCAGCTCCTGCTGTCGGTCTTATTGATCCACGGTCGAACAACGTCCAGCTGTGACGTCCCGTAAAAACTGACACAAAATCCAGGAACATTTACCTATATTTCCTTTGATGAAGACATTCTTTGATATATATTTAAACCGTTTTTGTCTTCTATGTTTCTTGGCACCATATAAAAAAGAAATCTTTATTTTATTTACTCTCTTTATACAAGTCTATAAATCTTATCTTAGTTGTTTTTTATGTGTTTATGTGTTGTTTTGCTGCTTTTATTCTTACAGGCTGGTTTTGTGAAGCGCTTTGGTCGGTCTAGCGGCTGTTTAAATGTGCTATATAAATAAATTAACTAGAACTAGAGACGTTTCCACGAAAGAAACAAAGCGTGAAGACGTGAATCCCGAAATCAGACAAAGCTCACTCTTCATAATCTGGATTAATAATCCACAGGACAACCACAGTAATCTCCTCTTCTCCTGGTCACCACACTGAGGAGTCCGACACAGAGGATCAAACAATGACTTTTAAAAAGTACAGTCGGGATCGTTCAGTTTATCAATGACGTGATGCCACAGTCAGAGATGATGTTGAAGGTCACGATTGTTTCACCACATTTCTAAAAGAAAACGCTCGATTTCGACTCAACTTTTTGTGGTGAAGAAGACGAACAGTTTGCACCGATTTAAACTGCTGGCAGTGCATTAATTTATTAAATGACGCATTATTTTCTAGATGAAGATCTCGTATCAGGTCTGTTTCCCTGCTGGTCATTGTTAGAGATCAGGTCAGGTCACAAGGAGAACTAAGAAGATAAAAGCGAATATCGGCTCCACTCTCACACATTCGTGTTTATCGTTAAATAAATAAAGGAAGCAAAGGCTTAAAAACAGAGAAAGAAGTCAAATGAAAGTCGGATCAGCGATCAATAACGGGAGATCGAGTGATGTTTTAGCAGCTGAAGCACCTTGGTCTTATGGATGATCAGAATTAAGATATATATATATATGTTTACATTATACTTTACATAATATCTTCTTCTTTTATCGTCTCTTGCTTAAAAAGTCTAATTTGTAAGTTTTCTTTTGACTCCTTTAAACCGTCATCATTTAACTATTTATATTATTCATAAACTAAACTGAATGTGCTGCTGCAGAATTGAGTGATAGAAATTACTTCAATTGTCTCTTCGCTTCATGTAAAGCTTTAATAATCTTTTAGGTGTCAGATCAGATTCTTTTTCACATGTCCGTATAGACTCAGAGCTCAATGGCGCCTGCCAATCTGAATAAATTAATCTAAATATTAAAACTTCAGCAGCTTTAACATGTTGAAAAGTTTCCTGCATGTTGAGAAATACACATTTTACAACACATTTTTTTATATATACGTCACTTATATGACACATAAAATATGAATCTGTTCTTTTTTTAATCACATACATTTTTTCAGCAGTACTTCAGTGCTGAAGTATTTCAGTGCTGAAGTACTGAAGTACTGCTTTAGTACTTCTGTATGACCGTTTCATCCAATAAACGGACCAGTTCAGACATTTAAAAAAACGATTTGTTTTAAATTATCTCACTGCAGCTCCTTGATATTAATTGATTGCTGATTTAAATCCCAACGTCAACATGTTTTACTCTTTGTGTCGAATAGATAATAAATTAACTCAATTAAATCATGCTCTTCTGCAGGTGTTCTAATGTTATTTAAAAAAAAGTTATTCACATGGAATTTCTCAATGAAATATTGTTGGTATTTCTAAATTCTGTATTTTGTGTAAACAAATCTTATTCATAAAAATGTTATAATGTTTTTAAATGTTTTTTCAAACAGAAACTCAAGATTTATATATAATGACATAATTTAATTTGAAAAAAAACTGCAAATTAAACCGGATCGCCTTTAGTTTTCTATTTCATTTGTTGCAGACTTCTTCAGAAAGCGCGCGGAAGAATCGCGCGGAGCGGAGTTGTCAGTGCGCGTGCTGGCGGAGGTGATGGAGGTGATGGAGGAGCAGCAGCAGCTGATTTAAAGCCAAGCAGAGAAATCCTGCATTGATTTACTTCGCTTAAGGTTTCACCTCAACTCACCCGGGACTGTCCCGTTTTCATCAGAAATAACTGACTATTATTATTATTAGACTTTCTAAACATGCTCTTATTTTTATTTAAATTACATTCATTTTACTGTTAAAATTGGGATTTTAAGTCATCCGGATAACCACTTTAGAATAATTTATTGAATTGCGAAAACATTTCAGAACTAAAGTAGATTTAAAACGCTTAATGTCAAAGTGAAACATGTTATTCTGCGTCTGAGAAGCTTTAATTTAACCTGTGACCCACTTACATTGAGATTTATTTCCTCCTCGACCGTGTTCATAAATAAAACATCGTGTTTCTATTTGACCCGCCGCATGATTAGAGATTTTAGCGGGGGAGAAAAACCCGCAGTGATTTCATTAAATAATGAAGTCTCACATCTCACATGGATTGAATGAAATAACATTTGAAATGTTCTGCAGGAGTCCCAGAGAACGGAGCCGCGCAGCGGCCGCAGCTCCGCGGCGTGCGCGCGCGGCGTGTTCGCGTGTCGGGATTCGGTGAAATCAATAATCAATGATCAGCCGCGACGGAACCACTGATTCCGCTCAAGTTTCCCTTTATTAAGACGCGAAGAGGCGGGAGACTCGGCCGCGCGTCGGGTGGCGAACCCGGGTCCCCCGCACAGGAGGAGGCGACACCACCACCCAGAGTGGCGCCTCCACCCAGAGTGGCCCCTCCACCCTGAATAAGCCCTCCACCCAGAGTGGCCCCTCCACCCTGAATAAGCCCTCCACCCAGAGTGGCCCCTCCACCCTGAATAAGCCCTCCACCCAGAGTGGCCGCTCCACCCTGAAGCGTGAAGGAAAGGGGCTGCGGTTCGTGACTTTTGTCACACATGTCAACACATTCTGCTTTTAGTTAGTTTGAATTCTGATCCGGTAACTTTCACGCGTATTTTAGGAGAAAGCGCGTGGGGGCTCCGGGGGTCCCGCTGCTTCCGAACGGCGCGCGGGGACTCGACAAGTTGCATGTTTTTAGGGGGGGGGGGGTTGTTGCTTTGTGTGTGTGTGTGTGTGTGTTTTTTTTTACCTCTGTGCCGCTGTGTTGGCGTCCAAAATCCCTGCGCCCTGCATCCAGGAGCGGACCGGGGTCATGCCGGTGGGGAGCGGCTCCTCCTTCATGGTCAGGGCCCCCCGGGGGAGGCTGTCCTGGATGGAGAACATCAAAGTGTCCTTCTGGGAGCTTTGTCTTCACCAGAAACACGAAAGAAGAAGAGTAATCCTCCTTGTACCCAACACTAAAAAAAAAGCCAAAGGACCACCTGGATTAAGGTGGCGAAAGAGAGGAGCAATGCGGAAAGGAGTGGAGCAGGAGGGGTGGAGGACACACTTCCCCAAAGTACCGGGTCCTGGTCCAAAAAAGAGTCCGGGATCCCCCTGGGTTTCTGTGGGGTGGTTTTAGATCCCAGCCGCGGCTCCGCAGCACTCTGCGCTTCAAAAAACCGGCGGCTCTGTGAAGTTAAAAGAGGGCGGAGAGAGGAGCGCAGAGCGGGGAGAGCATCTCCGAGGAGCCGGTAGAGAAAGGTGGAGAGAGAGGGAGAGAGAGAGAGAGAGAGAGAGAAGGGGAGAGTCAGAGAGGCGAGAATCACCGGGATCCAGAGCCGGGAGAACGCAACGTGGAGAGCGGGATCAGAGGGAGTCGAGCAGCCGCGGATTGTGGAGAAATGAAAAGTGGGATAAAAAAAACAAGCCACCGCTTCAAAAAGGAGTAAAATGAAATGATTAGCAAACAAGAGGGAGGGACGGAGCGCGGAAGGCTGCTCGCTCCCGGGGGAACAGGGGGATTGGGCAGCGAGAAAATCTCATCCCCCTCCCTCCCCGGCTCTTTATGGCTCCTCCGTCCCGGCGGAGAGCTCCTTCTCCCGGGGTCCGAGGCTCCGGAGCCTCCCGTGGGACAGGCGCGGATCGGCGAGGGGGCGGGGATACACCCAAATAAGGGCCGCTCGTTTGCATATCGGTCGCACCTCTGGAGCCCCATTGGGCTGAAGCCGCGTTGCGTCACGACTGAGAAAAAAAAAGAAGAACCCCCCCCGCCCCCCACGCCAAATAAGGGTTTCCGCGTGCACAGTAAAAAATGAAACTTTTAAAAGTGGAGATGGAGACATGTCAGCTAATGAGATAAACAGACGGGTGATCAAATGCATTGATTATGACACGTGACATGCAGCAACATTTACGCAACACCTCACGGGCTCATTGAGAGGATGCTTCATTTGTTTAATATGTGGCTTCTCAATCTGTCGGCAGAGGGTTCAATTCCGTCCAAACATCCAAACCTCCCGCGTCAGATTCTCCTCAGCGAGACACCACTGAAACACCGGAGCTCGGATCTGTGCTCACTTCCTCCAATGCTCAGGCTTCCTTCACTCCACTTCGTCCTTTTTTTTGGGTGGGGAGTTAACAGGTTTCATGTGGAATAATCTCCTCTGTCATCCCGCCGTTAGGATGACTGACACGAGCGCCGCGCGGATTTGGCACCAATTTGCGCTCTTTTTTTTACGCACGGACATATGGCGCGGTCTCTCCAGCTCAGACACACATACACATTCTCACACACGCAGGGAGCGCTGAAACGACGCGTTTCATCTTTTTTTATTTCACACTTGTATATATTTTTTGCTTTAATCGTATGATTTAGATTGAACAGCATCGATCATCTCTGATACCAATCACACTAATAATAATAACTGTGTTTGCGTGTCTCTGATCATGCCTCTTGATGTTTCTTCTTTTTGGGTGGGTGGGGGGGGACTTGACATCTCCAGCAGTCATTTTTTTTGTTCATTTTCGTGGCAGGAGCAGAATTCCTCTAATTAAGCACAAACTCTAGAGCAGCGCTGATTAAATATTTATCCTCCTTTAGCTCGCTGCTTTTCCTCCAGGGACCCAGAAGCGTCTGGAAGCCCGAAAAAAAGACCCGTGTGCGGGGAGAAAGTCAACGAGAACATGCTGAGGAGGAAGAGGAAAAGAGGAAGAAGAGGATTACAAACCACAAGGCAACAGGCTTATTAAAATAAATCATATTTATTAATTACGTTATTGTTTAGGAAATAATTATGTTATTATTAGTATGTGTCCCCTTAAAATCTGGTTCACTTCATTAAATCAATAAAACTGGTGGGGTTTTTATATCACATTTTTACACAACATGGCAGGAACGACTAGAGTGAGATGTTTGTATTCAAAATCAATTTTCACTGGACTTGATTTTATTTTATTAATCAAGGTGTAATGAATAAATGAACAAACGTGACGGCATCAGCTGTAGAACCATCTGGAGCTCAAAGACCTCCTGGAACACCAGACCTTGAGGTACACGACCAAGTATTAGAGGTCCTTAAAAACGCCTGGAACCCAACAGGCCTCTTGTGTGGAACCCTGGACCCCCCTATGATTGTCTGAGATCAGCCTGTGGAACCCACTAAAGAGGCCCCAGACTCAAAGGGTTCTGGCTCCCCTTCAAATGACAAGAACCTGTGTCTGATGAAACCGCGGACTCCTAGAAAGTCATGTAAAGCCTGGAACCCATCCAAGAACCCAGAGGCCTCAGAGAGCCCCCTTAACCTCTCTGGATTCTCCTTCTAGAACCTAAGATGCTACCTGAAAAGGATCAGAAAAAACACCTAATCCCCTGAGAACTTCCTCTCATCCCCTAAAACCATCTCTTAAACCATCCTAGAACCCTGCGCTCTGTGGTTCTAGAGAGAACCTTAAAGGACTTGTCCCATAGAGCGAATACAGAAGAACCTGCTTCTTAAACATAGTTTCTACATTAAACGGCAGAATCTTTCACTTTGTTTCTGTCTGCGGGCACAAGGCGCCCCCTTGTGGGCAGAGCCGGTTACTGCACACTGTTCTAACTACTTTTACGTTTCATACATTTCATACTTTACATAAGATCCTTCACATTTCATGTCAAAGACATTAGAGAAAAAGTCTCAAAGCACCCAGAACTAAACGGAGTGCCTTCGGACAAAATAAAAAGGGTTCTGAAATGGTTTAAAATAACTATTGAGAGAAGTTTTACTTCTTAAATAACCATAATATATATAATAATAGATAATATATAATAAATATACATTTTATAAATCACAGCCTGCCGTAGCTCAAATGACATCTTTAAACGCCGTTGTTGGTTGGAGCAAAACTACAAAACCTCATAAGAGATGCAAACCTCATGTTTGATGAAAAGCCGTGTCTTTTCACTTGTCAGAAGAAACCAATTGGCTTCTCCTTCTTTAGAGAAAAGTCTATGTGATAAACAAAGTGTTTAACTGCCACAGTAATAAGAGTAATATATTTATAGACTTGTTCATCTTATTTCATAAGTGATGAGGAAGATTTAGAAACCTTTGAAACATCTTTTTCCTACTGAAATTAATATTTGTTGACTTGAGAAGAAAGAAGGAAACAGAAAGAAGTTCATAAAAAAATGTAAGGAGTGACATCTGGAGGACAAACCTGTACATTACATTAACAGTTGAACTACAGCTAACAATGCAATTATTTCCTTAATATAATCAGGATTTAAAAATCATTTTTTGAGTCATGAAAAATAGGAAAAAGTTGTGAATCCTCATATGTGATTGTTAATGATTCAGTTAAACAACGATAAAGTGGATTTCAACAATATTTACTTGTGAATTCCGATTTTTTTTTACTTCTCACCAGTAAACTGACAGTTCTGCCAAAGAAACACCTGAAACATGACATATATGTTATATTATATATATTAATATAATAAAAGTAAAGAAACAGCCGCAGTTCCTGTTGTGGCCTAAAGGGGGCACAAGATTGTGTGGAGCATTTTATCTCAAAAGATATTTTAAGTTTAATTTCAGTGAGTTAAATTATAACTTACTGAATACATATATGTATAACTGCATGCCGAATTTTATATTTCAGAAAATTTCTCATTATTCAGAATAGCATGTAACCTTATATTTATTGAAGCATTGATGTGATATATGACGGATATCGGATATTGGAAGCAACATATCGAATTATTGAACAGTTACACATTATTGAGCAATTATACATTTTTTTCTTGTTGACTCGTAAACCCACACATTCTGAACATTTCGTCTCAAGCAGTGTATTGGTAGAAAGTTAACATGCAACCACCAATTTACAACAAGTTGTAAATCTGCATTTTTTGTTGTGAGTTCTTTGTTCTTTGAGTTTGTATCCCCGAGGCTGGAATCCTCTTCTGGTAGGTAGCTTTGAATGAAATCTAAATGACATCTAATTGGTAATTGGCTACAAGCCGTTCCCTCTTCTTTTCCCAACAGTCTTCCACTTATGAGACTCTATACATTTCTTATCTAGCGGCACACAATACCGACATAGTTATTAAACAAAAGTTTGACAACACTGTTAAAATACTGTTAAATTGCTGTACTGGGACTCAAGTTAACACGCGTGTAAAATACCAAGTAAAAATTATAAAGTAAGTAAATTGTTTGTTAAAGTACGTATATCACTGTATCACAGTATAATCACTATAGTTAAAATATTTAAACAGACCTTGGAAGCAGCATTTGGGTTATGCAACAATGTTTCACTATATTTATCACTAAATAGTTGACAAGATAACAGATCTCCAGTCAAAGTTCTAAAAACACAAGAGTACCAAATAAAAACAGTACGACAGAAAAGCTGCAATTTGTTCAACTTTATTGAGAAAAGTCCAGGTGACTTTGAGCTTTCAGATTCATCTTCAGTGCAAAAAGAGAACATTGTCGGAGGATGGACGAACTAACGGCTGTCATCTAAAAACAAAACAAAAAACAGAATAAAACCAAAACAAAGGCTGTCGTTTCTTCTTTTAATATTTATATATCTATATAGATATATCTCAGCAGCACATGAACCAATCACTGACATGCATTAAATTATTATTTATTTATTGTAACAGTTCTTGTCTTCAGTCCACTCTGCGTTGTTTGTTTGTTTGTTTGTTTCGCAGTTGGCACATTCACAGCTCGGAGTCCTCGGCCTTCGCCTAGTTTATTCATTTTGTTTTGAAAGCAGAGAAACAAAAAGAGAGATGAAGAATTTAAAAGCAATTAGGACCAAGAAAAAAAAAAAAAAAAGAATTTATGAACAAATTGCTGTTATTGGGATGGAGCGGGGCGGGGGCGTGGCCACATGAGAAAATCAAACAGTTTATTCCAGCAGTGAGAGAAGAGGAGGAAAAAGAAGAGGAAGGTGGGTCACATGGCGTATTTCTGAGTCCAGTCCTGAGCAGTCTTGTTGTACCTGCAAGAGGATCAGATTAGGTACGGGTGAGTCAATCGGCTTGTTGCCATGGAGACCGGGACGATGCCATGCCAGCAAACACGGCTCACTCGGTTCTGCACGCTCATGTTGTTTGTTTGCTTTACCCAATATTGGAACATTTCTGATATGAGGTATTTTACATGTACTGATTTCTGTATATTCATTAATATTTTTCTGATATTTATATGGGCTACATTTATTTTATTATTTTTCAGAAATGTAATTCACTTTCAGGATATTTTACTATTTTAATGGGAGGAAGGGGATAATAACAAGTGTATTGCATTTTAAGTGTTAAAAAAAGTATTTAATCTGGTTTAGTTACTTTAGAGTTAAAGATTCTAACACATGATTAAAAATTGGATGAACACAGGATGAACGATTGAAAATGTAATAACTCGTTATCACTTTTATTGACAATCTTTCAGCGTTTTCTCACGCAACTCACTTTGTATTGTTAATGGAGGTAAAAACAAAATAGTCGTCGGCAGTTTCATGTTTTAGCTTATTTTTAAATTTCTGCCAAACATTTTTAAATTAAGTCACTCTTTGATCATTTCGTTAAAGTGAACACTATTTAGAAGCTTATCACCTCACAGGTGAAGCCGTTAGACACACCAGACTCCATGCACAAAAACAGTGATCAACCACTTAGCACGTTTGTGTTTGACTTTAGCCCATCAACGAAGCTCTAAACAGCACAGACGTCACATTACAACACAAACTAACTGTCCGATAGAGGCAGAAGGAGATCAGCAGCTGCTGTACTCTGAGAAGTTAAATGAATACTTCTGTTGATGTGGTCTGGTGGTAGAAGAGAGACCGGATAACCACTCAGGTAAAACACTGAACAACACAAATCATCTCTGAATCATCTTGTCTACCTGTACGTTATTTCACAGCTGACAAAGTTTTGTTGACTTGCAGGAATGACTAAGACACGAAAGACATGGACTCTGTAGCGCCATGCTTTGAATCAACGTGCGTCAAGTCCAAATCCAGCCCTCCCCCCCAAGAGTTCTACGGAAACCACAATTCAGCTGAGCAGCTGTGCTCCAATCAGACATCAGCTGAGCAGCTGTGCTCCAATCAGACGTCAGCTGAGCTCTTACCCCGTCACAGCATGGCATACTTCTCTGTCCACTCCCTGGCTAATCTGCTATACCTGAGACAAACACTGTGGTTAAAGGCCTCCACCCTGCTGCTCCGTCGCCACACACTCTAATCTACCACGAGCCTCTATTTCAGGGTGGATTTAAGTTTACAGGAACAGTTGAAAAGAGAGCAACTCACTTAACAGGGTCTGTTTTGTAGATGCGGGCGATCTCTGGCACTAGCGGGTCGTCGGGATTTGGGTCACATAACAGAGAACAAATGGACAAAAGGACTGCGAAGAGAAGAATGGGTGCGACATATTCACACTGAAATCATTCAACATCACTGCACTAATATAAAGGGATTCATGTTCAAGGTCTACTGATAGAAGTAGTGAGGTGTTTGAATATTATTCACTGGCTGTAATCTGACATTTAATATCTTAATAAACCGGGCGGTGAATGACATTCATAATTCTGTACACATGCTCTCACCTTTAGAGATAGTTAATGCAGGAGACCACTGTGATCTCAATATATCCAAGCAGATGCTGCCGTTACTGTTAATATTTGGGTGATAAATTCTTGTCGTGAAGGCGACCTAAAAAGGAGAAAAGGAGGAACGCCAAGAATCAGAGAAGCTTTTTGTAAAAGACAATAGAAGTCTTCCTGACACTTTGTACCAAGCTGAACCGTCGAGCTTAAACTTTGAAGTCCGGTCTAAACGCATACAAATATATTCACTTCTTTAAAAGATTTAGGTTTGGTGTGAAGATTCTGGGTCAATCATAATTTAGTAAATCATGATCCATTCAGAGTCAAACCGACCATAAAGCAGGGAATTTGCTGGGGGCGGGGCTACACCCTGATTGACAGGTCTCTCTACCTGAGACGTATGGTCGCTTTCAGTTTACAGTTTTCCGAAAACAACAACAACAACAACAACACGACACTGGCCTCAATTAAAAATGGCGACAACAAAAACAATGAAACCAAGACATCATGACTTTCTTCTATCAACTTTGTTGTAAACAAACCTCTCAATACTGGAAGTTAATCACAATGTCATGTTGCTTATTACTCACAAAAAAAACAGGTAGCTTTTACCTTAAATAACATGTCACAGTGAGAAATGAAACCAAATCAGGTTCACGTAGGTCGTTTCCTTAAATAGCAACAAGTATTACTGAACAGACACAGAGGAGGACATAAACTGACCTTGGGTGGTTTGAAGGGATAATCTGTGGGGAAATGAATAGTCAGGAAAAATACGCCTCCCTGATAGGGACTGTCAGGCTGCAGCAGAGAAAACACACGTTATACAATTATACGTTAAAACACCATCACTCATAAGGTCAGTTTCACTTTTTATAAAGCTTCATAAAACTATTTTAAATACTTTTACTAACGTGTATTTATATACATCTCATTAGGCATGTACATTAAACGCATCTGCTTGACATTTATTCCCGTTGGGATTACTGCATGCCATGAATTTATACATCAGTTTTCTAAGATAACTTCTGCACTACAGTTAAATAACTTAAATACTGAATAATAAGTCCGATACTCACAGGCCCCATAATAGTAGCTTGCCAATGAAACACTGGGAAAAGACACAGAAAAAAAGAGGGTAAACAAAGTGTATTTGTCCAACGGTTGTGCGTAAATAAGAGACGGGCGTCTTACTGTCTTCACCGACAGGTCCAGCTGAGCACTGAGCCGGAGGATCTCTGGACAGATCAGTTAGCTCCTGAAACCACAGGCGAGAAAGAATTAAACATGATGATTTAAAATCACCAAATAAAGAGCTGTTTACAAGTAAGATGGCTGATAGAAGATAAATAATCTGCTCAAGTGTCTTTTTTGCATTTTGTTCGGTCGGGCTGGTTCCCTTTCTGGAAAACGTCAACAGCAGCAGATCTCCAACCAAGGGAAGGTTTAAGCAGTAAACAACAAGTCTGATGTAAGACTCCGTCATCCCACAGGAAGTGACTCACTAGTGATTACAAGCGAAGAAGAAGAAACTACAAAAGAGGAAGTAATAATACCGGAAACTAATGAGATAAAACGCACTTGATTGATCCACAATTTGTTAAGTTCATCATATACTTTAAAGTAGACGGATAATGAATATAAAAACGTTTGGCAAAAAGAAACTTGATTAAAAAAAGATATTGGTTATTTAAAAAAAATGATTTTTTTTTTTTTTAACTCAAGCCACCATGAGACTAAATTAGAATATTACAATTCATTGATTATCCGTTTATGGGTTAAAAATAAAAAAATTAATGAACCCCTAATACTTCAGGACTCAAGAAAACATGTTTGTTCTATTTGTTAGAACAAACAAAGAAGCTCCTGGAGTTCTGAGCCACTTCTTGTGACTTTTCTTTTTAGAATTTGATTACAATATTAATCACAAGTATTTTGACTTGATCATTTTGACAAAATAATAAATAGCGGCTAATTATTAGATCTACATAAAGGACCGAAGCAGAACTTTCATCTCCCGTGTGTACGCTGCGTTAAAAACAAACCGACACTCGGCTCACTGTGATGCAAAACCAGCCAATTTTATCTCCACTAAAAATAGGCGGGGGGGGGGGGGGGGGGGGGGGGGGTTGTATTTCAGTCATTCAGGGGTCCGCCCAAAGCCAAACCGGCTGATGTGCTGCCGGTATGTGACATACAGTCTCAGAACACAAACACACACGGCTCATCTTTCAGGTTTGAGTTTGGGAGGCAACAGAACGTGACAGAAGCAGCTGTGCGAGCAAAGCAATGAACAGCAAAGTACACAGACGACTACTGAGGTTACTAAAAGGTTCTACAACAAATCCTAAAATACCATTTTTATAAATTTCTATTCACGCTATTTAAAAAGGGGTGCTTTGGTCCGGCTGCAAAGATATAAAATGAAAAGGTTTCCAGTACATTTCAGAATATTTTGGGGAAACACTTAACTGCTCGATGCTTTTCACCTGCATGAGCAGTCGTACATTTAAAAGTGGTCAAAGCTCGAGAGCTTCTGTAACAATCGTTCTCCGACAATCGAATACAGGCAGCTACTACTTTGTTGGAAGCGTCGGCCTCCGAAAGAAGCCACGGGAAATTAATTGTGTTCATTCGAAACTTCTCGTTTCAAGTCAAGATGAAGTGATTCTTTACAATAGGAAATTACATTTTTCAATTCCTACTTATTATCACTTTACATGTCATCTTGAGCTTTTAGGGAAGTGTGATTTTTTTTATTCTGCAGCAGCATAACAACTTGCTGTTTTGATGGTGAAGCAGCGACTCCTTTTAAACGTGTCGAAAACAAAACATACGAATCCTGACACTTTAGGCACCTGGATCCAGTCAATGTTTGCATATCATTCAAGTTCACGTTGTAGTACTTGAATAATAATTAAAACATTAAAACACAAACTGTTCTGTACTTATAAAATGGCTCGTTATATCTGAAATCTTCTCAAACTTCCAGTAAAGTGTGAAACAGGAAGAATCTAAGCAATTATCAATATAATGATCAATAATCACACCGTTGGTACGCATCTTGATGACATCATACATCGAAATATCTTGATAGACTATCTCTGTATCCTCTTTTCCTTTCCCAATCCTTTTAGACTCAAGCTCCTCGTTGAATGAAAGTATTCTGCTCTAATCATTTGTCAAAGAAGTAAACAGAAGTTCTCCCTCTATGTGGATATTTGAAAATAATGTAATATTTAACAAAAAACATGAATATTGTGCTCTATCTTCATCATAACCTAACCATAAGCAAATTACTAAATTTATTCTCCTATAACTATAGCATTATATAGCACTATAACAAGCATTAATTCGAGTCAAATAAATGTAATAATGACATTTACTTCATAAAACATTCATCTCGTGGGTTATTATCAGGCAGAATATTGTGAAACAAAAATTTAACAGGAATGAAGTAAAATCTAGTATTTGATTTCTTAGTCTAAGAAAAAAATATTTTCTCTAGTAATATCAAAGGGCAGTCTCCCTATTAAAATAAAACGACTTACGGTCATTGCATTTATACACACATTACTTTATTAACTTTCATCTTAAATCTTTAAATACAGGCCTGAAACACCATTAAAACAATGCGTTTTAAAAAGCATGACTTTACAGTAAAAGATGTCTTTATTCCACCTATGATTTGACCGTAAAACCAGATTCCATTGGGAAAACATCCGAAGCTGAAACAGACAACCGAACGTGGTCAAAATAAAAGATGGTGTCAGTGAAATGACTGTACAGTTATTTTAATGACCTACGGATCATTACAGCCAGCGGCCCGAAGCTAAAGCTAGCGCCAGATATCGTTACTGCCAAACCCGGCTTTTATTCGTCGACACGTGTAGATCACTCGCGACGAATGTGTCTTTTAAAAAAACCGTGCCGACCAGACTGCAGGAGGAAGACAGTCTGTTTAAAAAGTCAAATATCATCGGCGGTGCTTAGTTGGACGAAGCTAACGCAGCTAGCCAACGAGCTAACGGCAACCAACGGTCGGTTATACAACGATAAGAAAAAGTTAAGACCTGACATAATTACACGTGGGAGGATGAATAAAACAAGGGAAGCCCGTTACCTTGGTGATTCGTTTTAAAGCCATTGTGCCTGCGTAAAGGGACCGGCTGTCGAGGTGAAGGAGGAGGTGGAGGAGGAGGAGGCCAGCTAGGTGGCGCTAACTAACTAGCATCTAGGACTTTGCTAGCTTTTGTCGGCTGGCTAAGCTAGCTATGCTATACACACGCAGCGGTTAAACTAAAACTGTTTCGAGAAAGCTCGTCTTGTTGTTGTTGTTGTTGTTGTTTTTAACGGACTTTTACAGATCAAGGCGTGGGGACTAGACTCTCCAGCACGTCAGCCACGACTTTAGGCTGACACTCGAATAATGGAACCGACCGCAGCGGCTCAAAATGTCTTCCGTTTCACACAGAGAGCAGCTGTCAGAGGACCGGGAGCAGGAGGTCTCACTCTGACGCGTTTCACAGCACCGTGAAAAGACGCGCAACGACAAGGCAAGGCAGAGCCCTAGTTTTATTTATTTATCGACTGATTGATTTAACGTTGTGTTGTTAACTTTACCATCATCATCAGTAGTAGTAGTATTATCATATACGTTATATTGTTATGATAATCGTCTATATTACGAATGTTTTATTGTTAAATTTGTATTGTCATTATTAGTGTTAGTATTATTTTTACTGTTAATTATAGTTAATGTATAGATGGTTGGTATAGTTATAACTATTATCATCACGTATTGACTAAATAATAAATCTGCAGTGTAACTAAAATACATTTAGTGCTGTAAAAGTACAATATTCATCTCTGTGATGTACTGGAATAGTAGTAGAAAATTGATTCAAAATTGTATGAATGGCTATATACACATACTTGTGTGTATTTATAGAAAATAATTACTTAATGCAGAATTTCCTTCTGAAATCAAAATTAAATCTGAACACATAGTTTAGTAAGTTATACTAATGAAGTAACATATTTGCAGTAAATGAACAAACTTAACCAGAGCGTATGCATATATACAAATATATATGAAAAACTTTATTAAAAAATTAACCAATGAAAAGCTGGTGTCAAACTATACAGCGCAGGGCAGAGATATAAATATCACAGAGGAGCTTTGGATCCACGGAAAGGAGACTACAACTCCTCACAGCTGCAGACTGTATTTCCCACAATGCCTTGCAGCACAAAACAAAGGTTGTTTGCCTGCTACCGCCAGTCTTTGTGCTCAAACATTTCACTCATCTTAACAGAGGAAGACAGAAAGAACCGACCTACCGAACCAACCGATACGTGGAAAACTTCTTTTATATAAACAAGTTCATAACTTTTTTTTTTGAGTCTTCAAAAGATCTCATTGGTTAGGCGGACAGAAAATAAAAATAGCCTTTTAAAATTAAAAAACACTAAATGATTTTTTTTTTAAAACATGCACAATTAAAAAGGAGTTTCACTGTTTTTCATATCTGTCTCAAGAAAATATTAAAATACTAATACATGGAGTTTTCCATGATTCCTCGTGTTCATACCAACAAATAATAATGCAGTCCACTAAAGCAGCTTTGCCTTAATAGAAATGTATCAATTAAGTAATTGGTTTATTCCTGTGTTTAGTACAATGTGGAGTTTTTCCCGTAGAATATTACAAAATATTAGAAACACTTTACCCCTAGGTTTGAGATCTCTCATTAAAGATGAAAATATGATATACACATTTATAATAGCGAGATTCCTAGGCCGACTTGCTAATTTAATCCCTCCAGCTTGTTTTGGGTCTTTCCCGGGTCTGCTCTCAGTGGGAGAGCAGACGCAGATCCTTCACACACGCAGGAATAGCGCCTCAACTCTGATGTCCGAGCTCCGGGCGCTCTCTCTGAGACACGAGTCCCCTCCAGCGGTTGTATCCACAACCTGAAGATGACGGTTGGAACGCAGGCCGCTTGGCTCCCTCTTCACTAAGACAGTCTTACTGCTAGATCCACACCAATCCTGCCTGGCGATCAACCGCTCCCTCTTAACCTCACAAGAAGCAGAGATACTTGAACTCCTTTTCTTGAGGCCGGCACTTTGCCTCCACAACATATTCTCAATATGTGAGAAATACGTAATTTAAAAACGCATTTAAACAATTAAAATCATCTTAGACGTGACAGAGTCTTGTATCTCAGTTGGACAGTGCTGCTGGAGTTTAAAAAACACACACCTTTCAGACTCTAGAAGGCGTCGGCATTTAGAGCCAAACAGACCAGGAAGCAGTGAATCCAAAGCTTCACGTAGAAGTCGATGAGAAAACGGCTCGACTTCGCTCTTGATTTATTCTCTCAGTAAACATGAGTTTATGGTTTCAATTATTCTCCAATACAGCATGATGTTCGTTTAGTTAACTATAGTCTATTTAGGGTCAGACCATAAAACAGGGGATGCCTTAGGGCGGGGCTGGACGGTGATTGACACCTCTACCAGAGACCCGTCACACAGTATTTTTGTTTTATAGAACTCGTCGATCTGTAAGAGCTGGGCGGTGTATTTAAAGCAGGAACAGGAGGAATCATTCTCCGGCAGATTTGAAACAGACTGAAGGGATCCTTTTGGGTAAATTAACCTTTTTACAATCATTTCAGCATCGATAGCACCTTTCCCATGCAGACAGTAGATGTCTGCTGAAGAAAAACAACAAAACACACACAAACCGTTTGTTTGTTAGCTCAGCAGAATAACAGAGCACGACTCCAGATGTCATGAAGTCAATCCAATCAATACGTCCACCACATGGCACGTGTGTTTTTGGCGAGTTATTCCTTTGAGGAACGGAACCCACGTTTTACATTCTTCGGTGGAGCCTTTGGAGTGTAGTGTGGTCTAAAAACCGTCAAACCAATTATTTAGCTTTTCCTTTTCACAACTTCAAATCTAATTTGGTTGAGAAGCGTTCCGATCGATCGCGTCAATAAGAGTTGGGTTGGATGGGTTTGATGGAGGCGATCACGCCGTGGAGAGCTCCACCCCGCTGTCACAGACGCCACTGTCAATCCGATTGTCCACCTTCGGGTCCGGAACCCGAGACTCGCCTGTGGAGGGGCGAGAGAAAGAGAGAGAGAGAGCGGATGAAACGTCACCTTTGAATGAGTTGTTGTGTCAAAAGGCAGAAACTTGGAAGGCCTCCTGTCCGCTCACCACTCGTTTGCGTCTCTTCTTCCTCCTCCTCCTCTTCCTCCTGCTCTTCCCTCTCGTCGCCAGGGCGACGCAGCACCTCCTCCAGGACATTCAGCGCTTTGCCCTTGCCGACTGACCTGAGACCATCCAGCAGTTCCCGGACCGTCCCGCCTGAAACCTACAGCATGAAAAAAAAAGGTCAAAGTCAGTCAATGTATCAGATTAAGATTTAATAAGCCGTGTATTGATTACTAGAGGAAGAGACATCTTTGGGGGAGTTTAAAACTAAAATATAAATTATCCAAAAGCTAAAAGATAAAGAAAACACAACTGTTAGAATTGTGTTAAAGTGTACGCAAAAGTATTAAACCATTATGATTTAACTGCATTTTATTTGGATTGAAAATGTTGTATTTCTTTTTCAATATTATTTATTAACTAGATTTTTCTCAAGATCTTGTGTGTGTGTGTGTGAAAAATGTCAGCATGTGTGTTACCTCGTAGCTCTGCAGCAGTGTTGTGGCAGGCGAAGGGCTCAGACCGAAGGCTGTGTTGAGGATCCCGAGGCCCAGACTGTGAGCCAGCTTTTCCCAGCATCCTTCACTCTCCAGCGCGCAACACACCTGCTGCTTCACCTCCACGTCCAGACTCGCCAGGTCGCCTACACAAGCAAACGCACACACAAGCAAGTTTATGAAGGATAATAGTGCTCTCAATGTCAATAATCCTTCATTTACTTACTTAAAATACTTTCATGTATTTATCATTTATTATATTATGTTATACATTTCATATAATTATGTATGTTGAACCAGACATTAACTTTTTTAGTACATTTACCTTTAAATGTATTTTCAGATGCACAAGTAGAATTAAGAAAGTTTAACATATTTAAATGTTCACATATTGAAGAACGATAACTGACACATTAGTGTATAAATATTTCATTATATTGGATCAGAGACGGAACTCACCTTGAGCAGGTATAAAGGATCTTTGTGTAGATTGTGGTTTGTATTCTTTACCATTCAGAAGCTCCAACACCTGCACAAACCACGCAAAAAACACACAACATACTAAATTCAGTGATGCTGTAAATTGATGGTTTTACTTGCCTTCAGTCACTTCGTGGTCAACAACACTTAAGGCCGCTTTAAGTCAAAGTAGCAGCCGAAAATGATTCTTTGATTTAAAAGACCAAGCGTACTCATGAACTGCTGGAGGACACTGCGACATCTACGTGGGCCGTAGTTTGGGGACCCCTGCGTTAACGCGCTGCAGGGAGCCAGTGTACCTGAGCCGTGGCGGCCATGTTGAGAGGAGTGGTTCCTGGGATGTAGCCTTCATCTTCATCCACCTTCTCTTCATCGCAGCAATCCTCCTCCCTGAAGAAGAGCGGCTCAAAGTTCTCCTTCCGAGGGTCCGCGCCTGTAAAACCCACAAGTGGGCCAGTTATACAAAAATAAAATAACATTGAACTCCTGCAATAACTAGCAGCTAACTGTCTCCCTCTCTGCTGTTATACGGAGCCATGTTAGCGGTTTCCTCCTGTTTCATGCTAAGCTAAGCTAACTGGTCCCATGTGGATGCGTGTTTGTCCGTGTGTGTGTGTGTGTACCTGCAGCCATCAGGAGAGCGGTCAGCTTGACGGAGTCTCGTCCCGCAGCGATGTGGAGGGGGGTGGAGCCATTGAAGGTGAAGCTGTCCACTTTAGCATTTCCCTGAGCACAGAAGAGAAAGCATTGCACACAGTTCTTATTGGGAACCACCTGACCATAACAATAACAATAGTATAACCATGACTCAGTAAAACCAGTGAACCCAGTCGGGTCGGTACCTCCAGCAGCAGGCAGCCGGCCAGCGACACATTGTCTCTCTCTGTGGCGAGGTGGAGGGCGGTCCGTCCGCAACTGCGCTCCTGAGCCTCCACGTCAGCCCCGCCCTCCAGCAGCTCCCTGAGAGACGACAGCTGATTGGCCAGGACCGCCAAGTGGATCGCACACAGACCTGTGACCGGGGAAACGAACAGACGGACGACTGTCAAACATGCCGAGCATTCTCTTTTCAAGTGTGAGTGTTTGTGTACCTAGTCTATTTGTGAGTGTGTGTGTGTGTGTGTGTGTGTGTGTACCAGCTGTGTTGGTGTATTCCAGCAGTTCTCTCATCTCTCTGTGCTGCAGTAGAAACTGCACCATCCCTCCTCCTCCTTCCAGCCTGGACGCCAGGTGGAGCGGCGTGTTGCCATGACGATCTGTCAGAGTTGGGTCGGCACCCGCCAATAGCAGCGCCTCCACTGCCTCCCTCTGCTGGGTGATCACGGCCAGGTGCAAAGGACTCTGGGAAACGCGGAGGAAGAGTTACAAAGGCCTTCTCCTAAACTAGTAAGCTTCATTGATCCATAACTATACTTTCTCGCATCCTAAACCCCACATACGAAGAAAGAAAGAAGATTCCTAACTAGAAAGCAAGGCATTGTGGGAATCAATTATTACTTTCTTCTGGTAAAGGAAGTTCCCATGTTTCCTTTGCCAAAGGAGTTAAGAAAGAAAGCATTAAAGGACCTTTCCTATGCAAAAGGAGCTAACAAATTAAGCATTGAATGCACCTTTGCTATGCTAACGGAAGTAATAAAGGAAATGCCTTTTAACAGCTCTTATTATGAAGGACACTCAAATTCTTCCTGAGGCGAGCAACAAGGAGGCGATTACCTGGTAGAGATGGTTCCTCATGTTGAGCACCTCCTCTCCGGGCAGAGCAGAGACGACCTGAGTCAGACTCTTCAGCGCCTCCTTCTGGCTGTGGAGTACGGCCAGGTGGAGCCCACTGAAGGAGAGGGAAGTAATGAGAGCTCTTCTAGCAAACACTTTAAGCAGACAGAACGTCCAACGAGAGAAGAATTGAACTTCACTGACGTGTCTCCGTCCTCGTCCTGCGCGCTCATCAGCTGACGCTGCGCGGCCAATAGGAAGGCCGAGTCTCCTGTGACCGAGTAGTTGAACAGGGCCTCCAGCTGAACGCCGCACTGCACATCTGCATCACACACACACACAAAGAGCGTTCCAACAGAAAGGGAAACAGGAAGAATAAAGTTCCATCTCATCTTCAGCGGTATTACAGTGAATAATGTGTGCATAGCAGAAGTGTACCTGTGGGCGGTTCTGGCTCCTCCCCAGCGACCCCTCCCACATTAGGCCCCTCCCCCGCCACCGGGTCTCCCAGCGGAGGCGTAGCTCTCAGCGCAACGCCCGACCCCGAATCGTCGTCCGGATGTTCGTCGTCGCCCGCAGAGGCTTTAACACAACGTTTGGGTTTGAGAATGTGTATTTACTGCTTACGTAGCGTGGCCGTGACAGAGATTTAATGATGTCTCATCTCACCGTGTTTGATGGCTGCTCCTCCTCCTCCTCCTCCTCCTCCTCCTCCACCACCCAGTCCAGCTGAGTATCCTGTGGAGAAACCTCCGCCGCCTCCTCCTACTCCTCCTCCATAGTTGTAGGTGGTGAAACCATGCAAGTAACCTGGAGGATATATCAAACACACCAAAGGCATCAGCTGACAATCTCCTCAACAACAAACCAGAAGAGCAGAAGGAGCTATTTTTACCTCCTCCACCAGCAGAGCCAGGTCCTCCACCTGCAGCAGGACCTCGTCCTCCACCTCCTCCTCGGTACAGACTTCCACCTCCTCCTTGGCCGCTAAAGTCCTGGAAGTTTGGCAACGTCTTCTGTCTCTTTCTCTGCACCTCCTCCTTGTCTGAACACACGGGTACATGTATATGAGCACAGCAGCGCTACCTGTGATGCGAGGGTGGCGCTGCCTCTGCTCCCTGTGACCTGAGGGTGGAGCTACACCACCTACCTATGATCTGAGGATGGTAAGTGAAGGGTTTGGGTTCACTGGTCTCGTTATCAGACTTCCTCTTCAGCTGGACGAGCACTGACGTTGGTTTCTGGAGGTTCTGGTCTCGATACTTTGGAGTCTTAAACACGATGGCAAACTGACGGCAGAGAACACATCGTCACGGTAACATCACGTTTAATGCCGCGGGAGTTACTAATACTACTATACTACTACTATGTTACTACTGATTTAGTAATTAGTATTTTAGTCAACTGCCGTTATTACCTCTAATTGATGCTATTCCTGATTTTATGAACCACTCATGCAACAACAATTGCTACTTTAGTGACTGCTTTACTACTGGTATGTATGACAAACACTCCTAGTGGTACAACTACAACCGATACCAATAAAGTTACAAAATGATCTTTCATTCAGTGTCGATTGTGGCGCCTCTTAAGGAATAAAGTGCTAGTGTCTCTGTCCCTTTAGATAAACTCTCATTCTACTGTGGTAGACTGCGATAGGCTGGTTCTGGTTTCCTGGGCCCCCCCCCCCCTCACCCTCCCCCCCCCCCATGTTAACGGGAGCTCTCAGCACTCCTCTTACCTCCTTAATATTCATCCACTACCACGTTTATTTGTTCCCTTTTGTTAGATTAAAATAAATGACTAGCTCTACATGTGTGGGTTCTATAAAGAGATGAAGAGTAGGACTACTAACTCTTCGTACCTGTCTGTGGACGTCTGTAGGGGAGAAATCTCCCATCGCCTCCCAGGTCATCCCCGAGTCATCTTCTTCATAGAACCGGACCTGGATGTCATCTAGAACCACAAGCACACACGTATACACATTTTTCACTAAATAGAATTTGATTTAAATCCCTCAAAACAAACATATTCTGCTTAATAAACATCATGTAATCCCAAGGGTCAGCCCTAAATTGGCCCCAATAGTGTAAAAAAAAGTCATTGAAGTAATTGCAAATGTACGAACTCTACGTTTGTGTTTTCCGTCTTACGGTCTTAAACCCTGGCTCACCTTTCTGGACCTTGTCACAGAGCAGGTAGACCTCCTCTCCTCCGCTCACGCAGCCAGCGGTCCGATCCATCCTCACGATCTTCAGGTTGGAGGCGTTGGGAGCCTCTGAGGCGAGAGAGAGAGAGAGAGAGAGACACAGAGGGTCGGTCAGAAGAGACACCAAAAAGCTGCGGGTTCGATTCCCTGCCGTGGAAAAACCACAGCTCCAGTCGTTCCGAGCCAAGCTCTGATTGGACGGATGTCTTCAACAGCTCCATCGCGGTTCAATAACCAGCACTGACCCATGAGCGGAGCTTTCCTCGACTGTCTGAAGAAACCAATTATTGATTTGTTTACTGACTCTAAAGCAGTATGGGCTCGTAAGCCAGTCTCTGAACCAGGAACCAGTCTGGAACCTTAAACCCCGAGGGAGGACTCTGCTGGACTCACTGCTGTCGTAGATCGGTTCTGACACGACGGGCTCGAGTCGTCTGGAGAAACCGCCGTCGCTGTTGGGGAGGAATGCCGTGAACATGAGCCGCACCACGCTGAGGTCCATCTCTTTGGCCTGAAGAAACGCCACGCTGCTGATCACACTGCGCTGGTGGTCTGAGGACGGACGGACAGACAGACGGGACGGACATAAACAAGGTGAGGGAAAGGTTCAAGACTCAGACGAAATGAAGATGATGGGTTAGGGTTACACAGCAGGGACTGACCGGTGAGCTCCCGGGGGACTCGGACCTCCCCCTGCAGGACGTCGATATCGGGGTGGATGGAGACGCCGCAGTTGTATCCCAGACGGGTGGCCTCCACCATCCGCTCCTCCAGCGTCTTGGCCACGTTCTTCTTGGTCACGTGGAGGATGCCCAGGTTGGGAAAACTACAAGAGACACACGTGTGAGCCTCACGCCCCCGGACGCTTCACCCCGCCTCGCCGGTGGTGCAAAACGTGCGTGTCCCGCTGACCTGATGGTGGAGTCTTTGGGCTGCAGGTCGGTGACGCAGATCCCTTTGTCGCACTGCTTTCCCACCAGACTGTGCGCGTGGAGCTGAGGGTGGGGGGTCAGCGCCGTCACCAGCTGGACCACCACCCGGGCCGGACCCTGGTAGTTACTGATCTGAAACACGGAGCGGTGCTTCGTCCGTTATCCAGTATATCATTTTGAACAGAGCTGATTTTAAAGTCTTTAAAAATTTTCACCGCACATCCTTCTTTTTTTGACCCACAGTGCTGCTGTTCTTTGCGGTGGGTTACACTAGTTAGAGACTAATGTAGCCTGCAACGTCTGGCCGACCCAGAGTTCCGTCTGGTGGGGTCATGCAGAGTCACGCATCCAGATATACGTTAACGCTGACTAATGTGGAACATTGAATAATATCAAACTTCAACCCAATAACTGCAAACTGTGAAGAAGACAAAGTATTTATTCTTGCTTACATACGCTCTTGTATCTCAGGGATTCTTTTAGCGTCACTGTGTTCAACTCAATTAGTCTTGAATTGAAATCATCAATGAATTCATTGTCATTAAAATAAGATGAAACTCATCTGGTGAATTGTATCCCAGCTACAATACAATACAAACACCAAAACATTATCAACTCAACTCCAAATGTAATTTTCTGGGTTGATAAAATTACCGTAATAAATCTTTAATATTCTAAAAATAAAGACCTTTATACAATCTGTCTATTCAACATACAAGTCTTTCACGATACTGAGGAACATTTAAAGTCTAGGCAGCAGCTTCTGTTCAAAGACACATTTAGCTTTGTGAATACGGACCCAAACCGCAGAATAAAATGTGATTATACCAGTTTAACTTCCTGAACCCTAAATTATCAGCCAATGAAACATTAAAAAGCAGAAAGAGAAAGGACACAAATAAATAGATCGTAGCTGGAGGTTTGCGCATCTTACAAATCCACTGGGACTGAAAAACAAACAATATGTTCAATGTGATTTGCATGTTGTCTCAATCTTTGGTACGGTTTTACATGAAGGAAATCAGATGTGAAAAAAAAACTGAGTTCCTGTTTCCATTGTGTGCATGTGCACAAACAGGTCATACCACTGCAGGCAAGTCTGCATGCAGCAGCGTTGCAAACTGCAGCGGTAAATAAATACGAGCACCACTTCCTCCTCCCGGTGCCGTCGGCCAATCGGATCGCTCGGTCAGGCGGACCCAGTTCCTAGAAACACAGTCTTTTTAAATGGTTTCCTGGGTTTAGCGCCTCAACACTGAATGTTTGTAGCATCCGCTGAAACAAAAGGGTGGCGTTTGACCACGGAGACCGAGCCTGATTTTGCACAAAGACATTTCATCTACTTAAATACATTTGTGTCTCTCTCTGACCGGTCTTGGGCTCCATTGTCCGATTTGTCACTTTTTTTAAATCTATAAAATAGGGCAAATGCCAAAACATGAGTCCTTTAGTGAATAAATGCTCTTCTAAAGCCGGGAGCAATCTCTGCAGAAGTGTCTGCACACCGGTCAGTGTGCTACTTCTATATTACACAAAATATGAAACGTTTTTATTTCTCTGCAGGAGAAAATTTCATACTATTTTGTTTGTGAAAATTGGCTAAAAATACCCTTTAATACCTGGAACCACACGCATTACCAAACCAAGAATATGGTAAAGTTTTTTTACGATGTCCACTGAGGGAATAAATCAAGAGAGGAGTAATGTTCTCATAGACTTCTATAGGACCAGAGGAGTCGCCCCCTGGTGGTCACTAGACAGAATGCAGCTTTAACACATGAAGCTGCGAACCAAAGACGCTCTGCAGGTGCAGCGTAAAATGTAAATGCCTTGATTCAAGGTGGAAATGCATCAAAAATTACCAGCGCAATGAGCCTTTAGCAATGGCTATTAGTTTATAATGGAGACCTGTGAAGGTTCAACCGTTTTAATATCAGTTTCTCCGGTGCAAGTAAAAAGTTCAGAATAGAAGCATCTTAAAAGAAATTCTTCTAGAAACATTAATGGAAAATCCGTTTGCTGAGCGGAAACATTTCCTTTTAGATCGTCAGCAATTTTTGCTTCGCCTGAGCCACAGGGGAGTGTCATGAATGAGAAGTGGGAGGCCCGAGGGGGTTAAACCGCCTCGCTGCTTCTGGGTCACAGTGGGCGAGACATTGCACCTCGGCATGTTTCATCTCAGCGCCTCTTCCCCTGCGTGTGACGCCGCTCCGCTTCCTTGTAATTACATGTGGGCATCAGGGGAGGAAATTCCCAACAGACAAGAGAGACGGCGGAGGCTTCTGAGCGTGTGCGAGAACCCGGGCAGGTCCAGACCAGCAGAAGATTGGTTCACCCAGAACCCCCCCCCCCCCCCCCCACACACACACACACACACCCACACAAAAAAAAGTCAAATCTTTACAGTCTTTCATGCAGAAGAGAGCATGTATCTTCCAGGTTAAGCAAGATTAATAATTTACACTGATTTCCTCCTCAAAAGACAACAGGTGTTGACTGGATGAAACCCAGTTCTCTGTAAAGGATTTAGGACTAGGACTTGTGGACATCAGTTTCATCTCTGACTTTGAAGTCCATAATTTGGGAATAAAAAAATCTTCCTGGAAGTTTCTCAGAACTAATAATAGAGAAAGTTCATGTAATTAGTCATTTTAATTAACCATGTATTTCATTAGGAAATTTGTAAAGAGCCAAACAAATATTCAACAAATACAAAGAATAAAATCATCAAGAATCTTGGTGAGTCAGAGACCTCCTCCTCTTCCTCATCACCATCCCACAGATCCTACACCCAAACAACAGGGGGGGGGGGGTTCCACCCTGCAGCATCAACATGCAACATGCACACGCCGCCAACACTAAACAAAGACAGAGAAAGACTTCTGCTTTGCTCCGTTGTCGTATCTCTTAATGAATAAATCATTTTACATCCACCGGCAGACAGACTTGATGAAGATGTGATGACCAGAGTTGCAACAATCAGTCAAGTGACACAAAAATAGTCAATTATTTGTTAAATAATTTACTTACTAATAACTTTAAAAATCAACTGCAAAATGTCTTGCTTTCCTATGTTATATAATCTTAAACTAAATATGATATAAAACAGAATAATTAACATCTTAAACACCATAACTTTTCAAATATGTCATAGATAAAATCTAGAAAATAACCTGCAGATTAATCGCTACTCATTACTTGAGGAACATATCCGTTGGGACGCGCTAACGTCTGGATTCACAGGCATCTGGGGATTTCCCCATCTCTTCTGGTTTTAGCTTCAAACTTCGGTTCGGAGGGGAAAGAGTCCAACTTAAGGTCCAACCAGCTACAGGAAGTGGTCTAGGTGCAGTTTAAAAGCATAATGAAATCACAACACGAGACAAAATTTAACAGATCTCTAAACGACGAGACGCAGAGTTGTGGTAATTGGGGAAATCCCAAAGATGGAATGAGAGTTCTTCCTAGATGTAGCGAGCAAACAGGTTTCTGTGAAACCACTGTTCAAAGTTTTCAGCTTCTCAGGAGACAAAATGTAGCTCCAGCGAACATAAAACAATGCTGTATTGTTTGTTGTATTGACAGCATAAATCTTATAAAAGGAGTGAGATGCATTTCCAATTGGAAAAGGAAGCGGAGCAGCAATGTGAACTGTATCAGATATATTTGAGTCACGAATGTGTTACACAACTATACACAAACAACATTTTCATATATGCTGCGGTTCAAAAGTCTAAATTTCTCCTGCCGGACAGGTGAGGCCTGAACGACGCTCGATGGGCAATTTCGCCACCACCGTCTGTTTTTTTTTTTTTTTTTTTTGCAACCAGTGATGAGGAAGTGACCATATATGGACAAAGACAGCCACATACACGCCTGCGGTGCAGAGCTGTCAATCTGTGTGGAGCCCCGCCCTAAAGCCTCCCCGCTTTGTCTGACTCTAAATACACCACATTTTACTAAATGGACCTCATCCTGTAATTAAAGTAAGACTTGAAACCAGAGATTGAGACCATGAACTGTTTCCAATGTTCACTGAGGGAATAAATACATCAAGAGGGAAGTAGCGCCATTTTATCACTACGCTTGAAATGCACTTATTGTAAGTCGCTTCGGATAAAAGCGTCAGCTAAGTGACATGTAATGTAATTTTCTCATGGACTTATGCTCTAGGACCAGAGGAGTCGCCCCCCTGGTGGTCACTAGAGAGAATGCCCGGACCTCGGAGGCTTTGTGAGGGCAAGGGGAGGGTTACCTTGACGGCGGGGTAGGTCTTGCTGGTCTTCTCGCTGGAGGCTCCTGGCAGGCCTCCGTGAGACGGACCTTCACAGCCGTACCTGAACCTGAAGCCCCGCTGGGAGACAAACGCCGTCCATCAACACACGTTCACAGGCACGACTTCATGCAAGAGCGTAAACAGAAGATTTATTCTACACTCAGACCAGATCCTGTAAACAAACGTTAAATTCTGAGCTCTTCAGTTTAAGTGGGAAGCCATGATTGATTATTACTCTGCTGCTGACTCATAGTAATCATTCGTATTCTTACTTGTTTCGGTTGCTCCACGATCTGCAGGAAGGGTCCGTCCACTGAAACCACACCGCAACTAAATCAGTCAAACATTCAGCCCCGTGAGAGAAATTAAACTTTACAGGCTCCTTTTATCTCTTAGCCACCAATATATACGATCCTTGTAGAAATACTGCATTCGTGTTTGATTATTTTTTTTATTTTATTTTTTTAAGTAGTATAAATGTGTGATTTCCTGCTTTGAATCATAATCTATTTGCTTTTTACTGAAACTCTTTACTGAAGAGCAAACGGCTCAATAGGGTCCAGTGTTCAAACCCTCGGGACTAGTAATCGTACGCGGCGGGTTTTGCACGTAAACCGAGGCTACAGAAGTATTTCTTCGGTTGGTGGGTGAGTCACATGAATCTCTCACATGAGATGGTTAAAGTGGAGAAAGTTTTCATCTTTACTTCGGGGCAACACACACCGAGAGGAAGTGAGAGCTGGAGGAACTCGGCTTTCACTTCGTCACACGGAGACGTTTCAGACAGGAAGCTGATGTTTCAGGTTTTCACCCGACAGCTGGTTCATCCCAAAATAATGTTAATTCATTCTCCAATGTATCCATCTGATACAAACACACACTCAACATTTCAAAAACTAGTTCATCCGGTAGGATGTTTTATTGTTATTAAATAATAAAAGCTGAAATCATGAGTCCATTAATCAATAAGTCAAACAAATGTGAGAGCACTTAAATGGTTGACGTCATGTTATCAATTTAATGTAGTAATCATAACATCAATACTTTTAATAATGTTAACGTAGTATTTAATATATTAATGTATTAGTGATCATGTTAATACATCAGTAATAACTTATATTGTTTATGTATTAAACGCAACATAGATAAATGTTAATGTGCTTATGTATTAGTAGTAATGTTAATAAAGTTAATGTCAGTAGTAACCATATTAATGTTAATACATTGGCAGTAATATAATGAATAGATTGGTAGTGACGTTATTTAGGCCAAACTTGACTAACTGACTTCCTGTGTGCAACTTTCTTTCTCCCTTTCCCCTCTCACACCTCCTTTCAGCCAAATACCAGGAAATAAAGATCCTTTTTGATGAAAAGCATCTGCAGTGAAGCCTGAAACTGTTAATGATGAACGTTTATCACATTAACCTAAAAGCAAACTGTCAAACCCCCCACGTTTTCATTTTGGAACCAAACTACATGTACATCTGCTTTTCTGTGGGTTATTAATTCGTCCCATCCGCACAGTTTAACTCCCAGGTTAATAATTACACACAGTGTGAGATAAAGAGCGAGAGAGACCAAACTTACAGTTGTACAAATTGTATTGATATTAAGCAAGAAATGCTATTTTAAAAAGTTGGAACCATTAGTCCATTACTCAATTAGTAAAATAATGTGAAACAATTTTGATAGTTTAAGCCATTTTTCTGAAAAGAAAAAAGTATTTTCTATTATTAATGATGTTAACTTAGTATTAATAATACAAATTATGTTAATATTAATAGAATAGTATTGATAGTTTTAATGCGAGAAGTATAATGATAATAATATAAATGCGTTAGTATTAATAATGACATTGGAGACATTGAGCCTTGCTGACAGAGAGCAGGTGTGAAGGTGAGACGCTCACCTGTTCGCAGGGAGGAGGTCTGAGACATTGCAGGGAAATGTGGGAAGTCCCACATTGGATCCATCACGATGTCGAAAATCTGAAAAAGCAAGTGGGACGTGAAGTCGGGAAACCGCAGGGTGAAGACTCTCTACACACATACTTTATATATACACATCTGTAAGCAATGATCCATTTAGGGCTGCTAAATTCATCCAAGTAGATGCTGTAAAAATGAAGTTAGAGGTGAGTTTACCTGGTTGGATGGATGAGGGTAGTGGTCGTCTGCAGCCATAATGTCTGCAGGTCAAAGGTCAAAATACACCATCACACCCAGAAGGTGACATGCAGTGAAATTACAAACTATAGAGCTAATGATGTAAGCAAACAATATAAAACAAATATTTACCAATTATAATTTTACTTTTAAACGCCTTTACAGTTCTGGAAGGATTTGAAGTTACACCACCATTTAAGTATTTTATATTTATTTATATTATTAATGTCAATAATAGGAGCTTTGTTTGTTTAAATTGAACCTGTATTTGTATTTAATTAAATGCATTATTCCTAATACGTGTATTTGTTTCACCTCAGCTAATATGTAGTGTCGTTGTTATTATAGTAAATAAGTCATTTATGACACCTGTAGCTCCATGAACGCGTCCGTGTGAACCGCGCTAGCCCCGCTGGCTAACTGCTAGCTAGCGCCGCCGGACCGTTGTCGTTTGTATCGTTAAAGCGGCCGTTTGAACAATACCCGTTATTTATCAGCGAACATGCCTACATTACCGACCCGAACACAGCAGCAGTGTGAGCGTTGGCTTCGTGTTACAGAAAGAGTCACGCCGCCACCTGCCCCCGCTAGCAGGGAGGCTAGCACCTTGAAGGTTCCGTAAGCGGAGAACATATCACGGAGCTCCGTTTAAAAATTTGCCAGTTTAGTGGTTCTTCCTCTTATCAGTGAGGAACTTCAACTGCAGACTCTACACTATTGTACCGTTTAGCCGGACGGATCCAGTCGTGATTTCGGCGCGTGTAAAAACAACATTAAGTTTCAGCTCCTCACTTTTTTTTCCTGCCCAGAAACGTGGACTGCGGTGAAGTTGGGGGACCAGCGGGTGAAACTAATGTAAATTACGCATTAAATACACCTAACCGAAGACTTCCACGTTCCATATACGAGCCGAATTCCCCGGCGGCTTCCTCAGACACAAAGTATATCTTGCTGATATAAGACGCTCCCCAGTTTGCTGACAAGACGGAAAACTTCAAGTTCCCATTTTTAACGCCGACTTTGGGTGACGTTCTGCGCGCTACCTGGCTCACAAGGAAGTGAGCAGCACAACAAAGCGAAGTGCCAGTTGTAACGGGTCACGGATAAATGATGCCAATGACCACGAATATACAGTGAAGTGTGACGTAAAGCGGTTAGTGAAGGTGTTCTCACCTGGTTACCTTAGGTTATCGGTCGGGTTCTCAACATTAACGTGCGAGTGACAGTTCTTCGATCCGCTTCACTTCTGTTGACTCCTGCACATCGCGCCGAACCTCAGGGTCCATTTACAGCGACCGGGTTCAACTGCTGCGCGTCACGGCGCGACGCGACCGCGTCATGACCTTTTTAATTAAGAGAAAGACGGCTTTCAGGCGTAAAGGCGACGCAATGTTTTAAATCCTGAGCAAGTTTTTCTCTCGGTTTGTTCGTAAAATGTATTTCCTTCCCCAATGGAAAATCCCTGTGACGTAGAGAGGAGAGGTAAACAACGAGGAGGTTTCACTCTAAGGCCAAAAATATCATATATAGTTGTGTGTGTGTGTGTGTGTGTGTGTGTGTGTGTGTGTGTGTGTGTGTGTGTGTGTGTGTATATATATATATATTCTTTTTTTCTTATACATATGGATACATATAATTATGCATAGGATATGTCACATACAATATTAAAGCAGTTGAAACGTTTACAACTAAATACTATATAACCTGAGTAATAATGAAATCTGTTGTTTAAACATTCCCTGACCATCAAAAAAAGAATACATATTTGAACATGAGATTGAGTGCAAGTAACACCTCTTGTTCTTCACAGACAATCTTTGGAAACGCCGATTACTGCGTCCTCTGCTGGTCGAACACAGCAGCACCACGCAAAGACTGGCGTCACGTCGTGTATATTTATTAATCTAGCGAAGGGGATTAAATTAATAGAGAAAATATAGAAATAACATTTCTGATTGAAAATATTTTTTTAGATTTATAGATTTTCAACTTTCAATACGTGACATTCATACTCATAACAGAGTACAACAACTCTTATGACTATGAATCCTGTTCAAAAAACATTAAATAAGTTAATGGTATCAAATAACACTTATATTATTCATTATGCATTTTTGTTTGACATCTGTATTCATTTGCAGCATTTTAATTTAATCGCATTTGCAGCACAGATTACAAAAATAAATTTTAATAAGTACAATATTTCCCTCTGAAATGAAGAAGTATAAAATGAAACTAATCAAGTGTTACTAAAGTACATATTATACGATCAGATCAGAAAAGTGGGACAAATCAGACAGAAACCACAATGTCTTTGTTCTTTAGTTTATTCTGAATGAACACGTCAGTTATTTAAACACATATGTACATATATTAGTAATAGAGATTTGTACTACATATTCATCTTTTGTCGTTACTACATTCAGGACAACCTTATTGAAGAGGATCAACTTAACAGTTAGTGCAATTTTACAGTTGAAACAAAAAAAAACCACAAATGTACATTTGATTTTTTTGAAGAAAACCTTTAATAGAGCGGAAACTTGGAACACGCAAAAAACATCAGAGCACTGACTGTGTTGATGAGGCACTACGCAAACCTCCACCTGCAAGACAGACCTCAACCTAAAGGATAAATATCTACCCACAGGATGGATATCCACCTTAAGGACAACCATCCATCTGAAGGAGAAACATCTATCCACAGGATAAACATCCACCTTAAGGACAAACATTCACGTGAAGAACTAACACCCATCTGAAGGACAAACATACCCACAGGATAAACTTCCACCTTAAGGATAAACCTCAACCTTCAAGACAGACCTCTTCAACCTGAAGGACAAACATGCGCCTGGATGGCAAACATCCATCTGTAGAAGAAGCCTCCACCTTCAAGACAGACCACCTTCTGAATCAACCACCTGCAGGAAAGACCTCCACCTGGTCTGCCCTTAGGGGCGGCGCTTAATGACGACAGGTGGTCAAAGCTTCGAGGCACGACGGACACAGAGAAGCTGGAATAAAATGTTTTTACATTGACCAACGAAGAAGTAGTTCATTTACAGTCCACTGATACTGATTACTGATTTGGATAAATGAGAAAATATCTGTACAGAGAGCTTCAATATTCTGCTCCAACTTCTTTAAAATTAGACAAGAGACTAAACTTCAAAGCAATTGGAGTCTGTTGTTATTCAGAATATCTCAATGTGAAAGAATGATGCAGCCACGGTGCAACAAAGATAGAACTCTCCAAAAGTCCTGAAAGAAGTTATTTTTAAATCTTTCATGAATTTAAACCACTTTTATGGAAAATAAATTGGTACATTTAAGGACAGATTTTAGTTTATGTCAATATTTGAGATTGCAAAAAGAGGTTCATTCCTGTAGGAGGTCATGTGAAGGATAATTTGGAAGCTGATGAGCAGGATCACAAAGTATTAACTGCTTCAAACATGTAAAACCAGCGGCTGACTTTCTTTAACAGCGACAGTGACCAAAGAGGATATAACAGGCTGTAAATACACAACACTCAGAACTACAGTACTTCATACATGTTATAAAACACTGATGGTGTATACAGTTCAAACTATGCACTCTGAGGAGCTCAGTTTTAACTGACAGATAATGCCGATGTATCTGATCCTCTTTCATTCAGAACCAGAAGCCCTCAGCGTGATCTTAACGTCTTTAAATGTGGTGAATAAGCAGAGGAAACAGATTAAACGCGCCATATTCTGAATGAGGTCTGGTTTGAGGCTTTGAAGAAAAACACAAAATTTAAACTTCAAATTAATCTCAGAAAAAAAAAACATTAGGACATTAGAACCAAAAGAGCAGCGATTAAATGCTGTTTTGCTACATGAAGTTCATAACATCTTTAAATGCTTCTTTACGTTCTGCGTCTCTGGGAATGTGGACAAAGTTTTAATTTCTCCTGCGGTTAAACTGGCAGCTGAAGCCTGTTTTCTCGTGGCAGTAAACAAGTTACAGTTTACAGTGTCTATTAAATATGGCAATTCTTGTAGATCTGGCAAAGTTGTTGACTAAAACCGGCTAAAAAGTATTGATGAATTATTCCTAAATTGAGGAATTGCAAAAAATGTAAATAACCCATTAAAATTAATATAAATATATCCACATATAGTAAATGACCTGGAATTACTTAATCCGTTCACCCAAAAAGATTTACATAACAAAAATGTTTTGGCAAACTGGCTCGCTAGTAATCCTGCTGAGAAGCTTTCCAGCAAACAAGCAAACTAATGTTGGCTTGCAAAAATACCAGCATCCCGTCAAGTTTAGTTGAGCTAGTAATGTACGTAGCTAGTATTTTAGATCTAGCTTTTCAGGGGGCCCCAAAGTTAATCACACATTTTAAACATTAGATTTTACCACCCAAAACTGTGAATATCACTTTTAATTCAATTTTGGCACGCTAACTTAGCAACCATCTTGTTAAGCTAAGCTGTTTTGGATCTTCAGTTGTGGCGTGTTCCCACTGTTTAGTAATTAAACCTAATAAGGTTCGTTAAGGCAATACCACATACTAGCTAGACTGCGAGGGAATTATCCTATTAGCTTGTAAAGTTAAGAGATGTTTCAAGTTTAGCTTAGCTAAGAATGCAGATAACGTGCTATTGGCTGGATCGACCAGTGACCACATTACCACACTTCATACTCACATCTTTATAACTTTGATTTACATTTTAATAATGCCACAAAACTAATTTCTTTTAAGTTTTGCTAGCATGGCAACT
This sequence comes from Apeltes quadracus, assembly GCA_021346845.1. NCBI lineage: Eukaryota > Metazoa > Chordata > Actinopteri > Perciformes > Gasterosteidae > Apeltes > Apeltes quadracus. Next base: position 4,134,639 of record CM037920.1, read on the forward strand.
AGTGAGCTAAGCTAATAACGTAGCTAGTTTATGAGAGTTTTCTTTTTCTACCTGTAATACAATCTCAAGTTTTGTTTTGACACTCTAGAAGCTAATTTTCAACAAAACGCTAACCGTCTTACACGCTATAAGTGTAGTTGTTATCAAGTTACCTTTTTTAGCAAATGTATAGTTTCAACCACATTGGCACAACATTATAACAACTTGCCACACAACACTTTCTCTTAAACTATTTGCACCGCTTAACTGAACTCAGCTTAATAAGACTCCACAACTGCTTCCAGGGAATACAGGAAAAAAACATTGTCATTGGTCAGAGCTGAGCATGTTAGCATCAACTAAAACCAGGAAAAAACAACGCAGCTCCCGAAGTAGAAACACAGTCTGTTGCTGTAGTTTTTGTTGTGTTTTCATCAGTGATTCGGACCAATAGTCAACTGTTCTAGAGCATAAATCCATAAGATGTCAGTCAGTTACAAATAAAACGGCAAAAGCAAATCTTTTGTAACTTAGAACTTGTATTATGTGTCAGGATTTCAAAGCCTATCCAAGTAAAGTTGTTCAATTAAGTTGGTCACTTTGTATTTGATCACATAGCCATATGCCAAAAAACTAATATCTACTACAGCTAACTCTTCTTTATCTATCTAACTTTAAAAAAAAGGCATTATCTAAAATTGTTCTTATCTATATGGGCCAAAAAGACATTGTCTGGTCATCAGTTGTCATGTCAGAAAAGATTATTTTTAATCTTGTGCAAAATGATTATCTTAATGAGTTTGTAATTATTGACATAGAAATCCTGTCACATATTTACAATCGCTGCCAAAATAAAAGCGTCCCACTTTTCATCTGCTGGTAAACCAACAGTTTATCTTAACGTTTACAGTTTTTACCACAGCTCAGACTGATCCGAAGTTCCTTGACCCCCTTTCAGTTACAAATTGGGATTTCAGAGATGTTACGCGCTCATTGAATTTTTGCAGCATGAATGTTACAAACTAATTTCTTATAATTATTAACTAAAGCATTGTTAATTAGACTCCAGGAAGATCTGTGGTCTAGAAAAACATGATGTCGTTGCAGCTTCTTAAAGAAACTGCCTGTCGTCAGGTGTTCTGCTGTTTCTTCATGTCCTCTTATGACAATATGACTGAGGTTATGAACACTTAAAAGCTGCACAATATTTTCCACAACTAAAGTTATTACAATTAATCAACTGACCCTGCTACTTACTGTACAAATACAGTTACATTTGGACAGAATCTACTTCTTTTAAATACTGTCATAGATTCTTTGTTCAAACGGAAGCTTTATCCACACTGAGAAATTGTCATCTCTTTCTCCATCCATGCAGAATTCCTATTTCAAATGTGATAATTACTTGGTACTCTTGCGTTTTTAAGAAAAAAAACCCGTTCAGTTGCTGAATATTAACCGTGTGAAGTCTTTAAGCGATAAACGCTTGGCCAGCATGATTACAATGTGATCCCAACTGGACGGAAATTGAGGCGATCCAGGACCTCCTCCCAGCGCGTGCAGCCAGTAAACTTCGAACTCCCTCCCGTCTCCGGTTTGACCTGCATCTCATCGGCGTTGCTGCTAAAGCTACGCGAGTGAACTCGCAGCCTGCGCCACCCATCCGGCAGCAGGACGCACACTGACGCAGGATTCTCATCCAGGTCACTGTCCTCCTTCTCTGGAGGACGGACTCTCAGGGTGCTTGTCCTTCGAGCTGCCAGAGGACTTCTTCTGCTTCTGCTTGGACTTCCTCAGCATTCGGACCTGCAGACGCAGTGGAGGAACAAATGTAGTGTGAACAAGTGGCAATAAATTACACGTGAAGCACGGGGATAGACATTAAGCTACAGATAAAATACAAAAGATGCATACTAAGCTACAAATAAGTATCGTGCGGGGGACAAACCTTCGGTCCAGCAGCGGAGATGATGATGTGTCCCGGCGGCTGGATCCACGGCTCCCCGTCCACCTGCACAGGTATGGGTTTGTTCACCGTCAGCCGGATGTAGTTCCCTTGAGCAATGCGAATCCCCGAGCGCAGACCGCTCTGAACCTGGCCCTACACACACACACACACACACACACACACACACACACACACACACACTGTTGAAAGCTCAGGAAGGCGCTAGTAAGGGGACCATGAGTCTGTGGAGGCGGGACTCGTCTCACCATGTGCACGACGCCTGTGACGCCGACCACTTCTAGCATGCCGTCGTCGATCCTCGGCTTCCCGTGGCGAACGTCAACCTCCGATCCCCACAGGTCGGCACCAGAGCCCCAACTATGCACACACGCACGCACACAGACAGACAGACAGACAGACAGACAGACAGACAGACAGACAGACAGACAGACAGACAGACAGACAGACAGACAGACAGATTCAGGCAGGTAAGTGTGGGGCCGCATTGGCAGCAGACAAGGAGTGAGAGGAGCGCGTGCTACCTGGGGATGTTGAGGAAGATCAAACCCTCGATGTGAGGCAACTGGACGTCCCGACCCTCCACCTGCAGCCGCAGCTCTTTGTGGAGACTCCTGGTGGCGCTGATCTTCTGCAGTCCGACCTTCACGTACACCCCTTTGTTATGGAACCTAAGGGGGTCAGGTTAGGAAAAATTACGTTTTCGACCGGACGCATTGCAGCGGTCCAAAAGATCCAGGTTGAGCCAAAGCTTTACCTGCTGGTGAACTTATCTGGCTCGTCCTCGCGGGCCTGGTGGAAGTCGAGGCTGACGTCTGCGTCGATGCCCAGGCCGAAGTAGTTGTTCATCTGCACGATCTGAGACACAAGCACGAATCAGAACCGTAAGGTAACTGGTAACGGCAGATTTAAATATATATATTTATTCACTGCTTTACATCGCGATTGCATTTGCCGATTTTCCGGACCTTAGGGGGCTCCAGGAAGCTGTTTTCCTTGCTGTCCTCGGAGATGTCCTTGGCATCCAACAGGATGGTCCACCGGTCCATCAGGACCTCCTCCGCCTCGTCCACAGAGACCAGGATGTGGTGGGGGTCCTCGCCGCCGTAGCCGGCCCCCCATCGCAGAACTCTGGCCAAGTCGTTCCCTGGCGGGTCGGAGAGAGATTTTATAGCGACCCTGAACCCTGAACCTTGAAACCCGTTCCCTGATCCCTGATCCCTCACCTGTTCCCAGCGGTACAATGCCGATGGGCGGCTCCCGACACACTAGCTTGTGCCGGATGGCCTCCAGCACCCCCAGCACCCAGCCGGTGGTCCCGTCCCCCCCACAGACCAGCACCCGAAACTTGGGAACCTCCCGGAACGTGTGAAGGCTGCAGCAGAGGAGGCTCAAAGCTCAGACACATTTTTAACATCACAGCTTAAAAAAGGGTCCTGGATGGCCTGGATGGTTCACGGAAAGATTCAATTGTCGCCAATTGAGTCTTTCTGCAGACCTTTGACCTTTTGGCTCAAAAGGACCCAAAAGGTCAACGGTCTGCAGCTGTCCTCTTAAACTACGTATTGTTGCACGCAAGGTACATTCAAATGCAATGTTCCAATTCCCACTACGTGAGACGTCTGCACCAACATCATCATCATCATCATCATCATCATCATCACCATCACCACTGTCAGGCTCTTCCAGTTGGGGGTGCGTTGGTTCTGCTCACCCGGCCAGCGGTCCTCCGTTGGAAATGTCAAAGACCTGATGAGGGTTGAGCAGCTTCCTGAAGCCGTACAGGAGCTCTCGGCCTTTCATACCGCCGCTCTTTGGGTTGACGAACACCAGGAGGGGACAGACGTCCTCTCTCGGCGCGACGTGCTGAAGGAACGACGCTATCTAGTTACACGTTTATAATGAAACCAACATGTGACGGAAAACCACATGCGTGCGCCTGAGACAAGGTTTGTGGTTAAGCGTCTCTCACCTCAATCTCTGCAATGACGAGCGATGTGAACGTCTTGTTGTTCACGCTGGTGTCTTTAGCCAACATGTAGATCCTCTCCGCTTCAGAGAAACACGAGACCTGCAGCGCCACCGCACCTGAGAACACAAATGTGTGTATATGTACATACACATCACAGGACATTCTTCCCATGCTACTTTACAGATTAAGATTTTTACCTGCAGGACAATGATTATTTTACATTGTTATAATATTTACTTAAGTTAAACTCCGAAACAGTAATAACTAACTAAGAAAGCAGGAACAAATCAATGTGATGGAATCTTTTTGCAAACCATTCAATCAAGGATTAAATATACATTTTAAAACTTGTTTTAAAGGCCTAGAAAATAAATAAAAGAAGGGTATCATAATCGACTTTTGACATGATCTACAAATGTCATACTGCACATGATGATCTTCGTATCTCACCTTGACTAGGGTATACGTGGCTCAGGGTGACCAGATGACCTGCAGAGACGCACAAACAGGAAGTGAGAGGTGCTAAGGTAGACGCACCTCGGGTCACGTGACTAGCGGCTGCTCAGACTCACTCTTGATGGTCAGCTGTTCCTGGATCAGCTGGAGATACTCTTCTCTGTTCAGCTGCGGGGTCAGGCCTCCAATCAGGAGGCTGACCTCCACTGCCGACTTCTTGTCCTCCACCAGGTAGAAACGGGTCTGGTTCATCTGACGCAGGGACACCTGGTAAAAATCAATCAATCAATCAATCAGTCCATACACCGGTGTGTTCGGTGTGTCACATGTCCTCCTACCTTTCTGATCTCCTGCAGTTTGTCCTGAATCTTCTCCTGAGGAGTCAGCATCTGTTTCTGAACTGGAGGACAGAGATCGACAGATTTTTTTACAAATTATAAGGGTTTATCTTTTGGGTTTGGAAAGATACTTTTTTACAAAGGAGCGTCAATAAATAATTGATAACAAATAAAACCTTGCTTGCTGCTCATGTAGACCTCCATCAGGCGGAAGCTGGAGGCGTCTTCCTCCTGAAACAACACACACATTCTTTTTATAAATTAAATAGAAATATGTAAAAAAAAAAAAAAAACAGACATTAAAACGTGACGTCACCTGTCTGTGGAGCAGCTTGAGGACCTCGGAGAGGACTGAAGCTGTCGTGCTTTCTTTAGAGACGGACACGGAGACGACGGTGGCCCCCGACCTAGAACACACAGCGGGAGAGACCCTTAACGACCTTGGAAAGGGTGGGGGGGCACACGGAGGGGCTGCACTCACCTGGGCCAGGCCGTGTACACCTTGATGACCTCGGGGTCCCGGGGTTTTGCCCTCAGCAGCCAGGCGTCGCCTCCGTCCTTCAGGGAGCCCCCCCGGTTGTCGGTACCGCCGTTGCGGTTGAGGATGTCGTCGCTATGGAGACGATGCGTGTAGCTGACCTCTTTCAGCTCAAAGTCCTGAGGGTCGTCCGGGAGGTAGAAGGCCCTCAACGCCGCCTCCTGCAGGACGACACCGGGGCTGCAGCGTCAGGCCAAGACTCATGAGTTACTATTATTTTTTATTATAATGATCATAATAATCATAATAATATGCGTCAGTATTATAAATAAATACAATTCATGGAAGGCAATAATACACATTTTTTAAAACACATTTATACTGTTATCTTCACACAGATTACCATTTTAAAGAAATGCATAATGATATTCCTCGAACAATAAGAAAATAAAATGAAAGGATTGAGAATAAATTTCTATATTCTTTTTGGACTAAAGAAAGTACTATATTTAGTTTTGTATTGAATATGAAAGTATGTTTTCAGAGATTTAAAGAAGCTTATAGTCAATAGAAACTATTTGACATAATAATAATACAAATGAAGATGAATTTAATTATTACCGTAGTACATAAAGAGGGAGGCTTTTTCCTGGATATGACGTATAAGTCATTGCTTCAGTCGCACGTCTCTGACATTAAAATCTGCATTGTATTACTTAAAACCAGCTTTTACAAAATTACAATGATGCTTTTATTTTGGAAAAGCAAATGCCTATTCCTAAAGTTTGCCACTAGAGTGTCTAAAGACTTTCAGACCTTTAGATGGTACTGACATCGGGAGTATTGGTAGTAGTTGTACTAGCACCGTTAGTAGTAGTAGTATTTGTAGTGGTCACTGTGTGTCAAATGCTCTCACCACCACTTCCTCGTTCTTTGAGGCTCTCATGATGGAAACCAATCGGAAGCAGCCGCGCTTTACGGCATCATCGCCATCGAACACCTTGAGCTGTTTACCTGTAGGTAACACACACACACACACACGCACATCATCATTAGTGTCTCATGAGCTGTCCCTGGAGGTCTACTATGTGCACTGACCTGAGCCCGGAGGTCGGCCATGTGGACTGACCTGTCTCTGGACCCTCTTTAGATCCGGCAGCAGTCTGATCCACATCGTCCGAGTTATCTGAGAGAAACATGACAACAAAAAGAGATTACTGGAAATATGTAAAAGAGTTAAAAACCTTCAGAAACATGACAGTAAATTAGTGTACAGATTAAAAAAGAACTAAGCTGCAGGATTAAGCTTCTTATACAGTCTCTATTTGTAGACACACACACACACGTATACATACACATAGACTGTGTATGCGCATTATATATATATATGTACAAACACAATCTACAAATACAATCTCAAATTGTTTTACTTTGAGTCACAAAACATCTGGAAATAGTTCTGCACCTTTCGATTTTAATGTTTACATCTTTGATTATCTTTATTGTTTATGTTTTATTATATTTGCAATATTCACTCAGAGCTCCACTTTGTGCACATTCTCCCTTTAGAACACATGAAGTTTATTACATTACATGTCATTTAGCTGACGCTTTTATCCGAAGCCACTTACATTGCATTTTTAACCCATGGCTTATACATTTTTGCTCAAGGAGCAATTAGGGGTTGGGTGTCTTGCTCAAGGACACTTCGACATGGCACATGGGGCAGCCAGGATTCAATCCACCAACCAAGTTTATCTTATTTGAAAGTATTTTAAATGTTTTATTTTTCCCACAGTACTTTGATGTTAAAAGTGTTTTTTCCTCTAAAAGGGAAAGTAACCCTGCTGCTAGAATCTGACTGTCTACTGGTATTTTATGGTTTGCTCAGCTCAGATTAAGAAGCGATGCTTCCAGTAAGCGAGCCGAGTGTTTCAGCATCACAAAGGAAGTGGTCTGGAGCCGTGTGTGTGTGTGTGTGTGTGTGTGTGTGTGTGTGTGTGTGTGTGTGTGTGCGTGTACCCAGCTCCTGGCTGCAGCTCTCTGCGATGCGGTAGCAGTGCATCTTGCTGAAGTTCCTGGAGTGGAGGCGGACCCGGTCCGGATGCAGCGTCATGCAGCGCAGACGTCCCAGGGTGCACTCTGGCGGCACGGCAAGGTAACACGAGGCGTGGCTCTGCAGAGGCCCACAGGAAGAGACGTAAACCCTCGTATGTGGACGTATATAACGTTATATTTCGACATCAGGAAACTCGCCAGCACTCCTGAAGACTGCTGGTCGAGGTTTTCCTGGTCTGCGGGTCTAGAGATCTGTAGATCTGCTGTTTTACAGCTCGAGAAGTCTGCTGGACAGGTTTAGAGGTGTAGATGCCTGTTGGTCTGCGTGTAAAGTCCGCAGGTAACCAGGTCGACTAAGGGTGTGTAGGCCTAAAGGCCTGGAGGTCTGGTCTGATGCGGATCGGCTGGTACTCACCGTGACGCCGCACCACTCGCACCTCATCCCAGACAGGACGTCAGACGAGCCGCAGGAACGCCGGCACACGTCACACCTCGCCGCCGAGGGCAGGTTGCCCTCCCTCCAGTGGTGATGAAACGTATCCTGCAGCGACAGAAAGTAGATGCTGTTATTGATGGAACATATCAATGAGCCTCGCTGCTGCTCCTTCATGCCCACTCAGTCGAGTAGGAACCAGCAGGCCTTTCAGCTGAGTACCAGTCTAAAGCAGATCCACAGGAGCTTCATGCTATTGATATTTAATTAGCGACTGAGAACCGATCAATCAGCTCGGAGCGGCAGACACACTCACACACACACACCCACACACACACACACATACACACAAGAAGTCTTTGATCAAAGAATGTGGGGCCGCTGCAGGTGTCAGGTGATCAGTAAGACTGATGAATCACACTCAACCATTGATCATTGTTCTCCCTATTAGTATCACCCGTTGCTGGGTTATGTTATGTATTAAAGTTGCTTGCAGCAGACGTGTGATTTTGTAAAAATTACATAAACTCGACTCGGTCGCCATTAAGTATAACAACTAGACGACGCCATCCGAGCTCATGGGTCAGAGATCAAAGGTCAGAGGTCTACTTTGATTGGAAGTGGACGCAGTCACGGTGATGTCATCAACTGGTTTGTGGACCTCGACTTTGACAGAGTAGATTTAGAAAAGGACGATATTCAGTGACATCAGCAGGCAGGTCACTCACCTGCTGCAGAGTCTCGTCCAGGTGGGAACAGCGACAGTCAGCACAGCTGAAGACGGCACAGTCAGCGTGGACATACAGCTCACACACTGAAACACACACACACACACACACAGTGTTTAGACTTGGTTGGATAATAGTGATGGGAAATAACCAACTGCTGGTTGAACTGGTTGAAGTGGTTTCTGACCTTCGCAGCGCAGCGCCCCGTTCCCCTCCGTCAATTTCCTGCAGACGCTGCAGAAACGTCTCTTTTGGCCGGAGGGGCCGAAGCAGTGAGCCACAGGAACCTGCAGGGGGCAGCGAGGGGACTCGGTGAAAAAACGGCCGTAGCAAACGAAACGCTAACGAAGAAAACACGGCGACGCTGCTGAGAGAGATAAACGCATGATAACACAAGCTGGTCACGAACAAAGAAATACAACTTTTTCAACAACAAGGCGGCAGTTGAAGGAACCAAGAGTCTTGTTTTTAAACATATTTGGTCAAAATAAAATAAACATCTTTATAAGGCAGAAATATTAAAAATAATACATAACCCTTCATTAAAAAAAGCTCTTTAAGCACTGAGCTTTCAGTGAATAATGGCTCGACGGAGGATTTGGATTATCTGTCGGCCCTGAATATGACGTTACTAAAAGCAACGTAACATGTGATGCAACAGCCTTGACACGTCAACGTCGAGCACCAGGTGTTGTGAGGGGGCCACCATCAAAAAAAAGAAAAACACAACAGAGTTCTGCAGGAGAGTTAAAACCCCAACATGAGCATTTCTTCACTTCCTGTTTCCTCCTCTCAAAGTGCACGTGTTTATTGAACATGGAGTTAAAAGTACCTCTGTGATGTACAATAGTAAAAGTAAAATATTTACCTCTCAAATGTAGTACAGTATAAAGCTCAATATGTACTTCTGAGATGTAGCAGAGAACTGTGTTAGTACCTTGCATCAATACTTAAGTTGAGTACTTGTTTAAATATGCGTGTTACTTTCAGTTTGAGGAGCTCAATCCTTTGATCTCTTGTTTGCATCGCCCGTTTATTGATCCGGCTCAGCGATCGGTGCCGATCAATAAACGTCACATTGGGCCGCTTGTTTTACTCACCCTGACCAACGACGGCGTCATGCAGGAACAGGCCCAACGGAGCGTCTTCAGGCATTTCTCGTGACACATGAAGTTACACACTGAGGGAGGAGGAGACAAAGAGGAATGTCAGAGGCCGCCGAGCAAGGCATCGACACCGTGAGGTTGTAGGTTTGATTCCCTGCAGATCCACAATACCACTGAACTGAATGTCACGGTCTTTGGTGGTTTTAAAAGGAGAAAAAAAAGCCCAGATTTCATGCTTAATGTCATTACGAGAAACTAATTTCCTTTATCACCCACGATGCATTGCAATGTGATTGGTTGGTTGGTTGGTTCCATTACATCACCTTTATCACAATCTCAGACTGACAGTCATGTGAATGAAGTAAAGTAGTCAAGTGAAACAGAATTTAAAACTGAATCTACACTCGGTGAGTAAGTCATTGCTTGTTTCCATCCAATCAATGTTCATGTTGTGTTGACATCATTTTCATACATTGTCGAAGAAATTTTGGACCAAGGCCAATTATTACATATATATTATATTATTATTATACATGGCAATTATTTTGAAATTGCTTTCACATCAACGACTAGAAATACAGATGTCAAACAACAAAGTTTCGACGGAAATAAGACCACGGCTTTGAGGCGCATGGACCAAAATACCACCAAAACTTTGAGTGGTTTAGACTAAGACTAGTACAAGACTTTGAGTCTTTGGTTTAACTTTCTTTTGGCATATTGTGATGTTATTACTTTGGTATTTCAACACTGTAGAATTACTCCTTTGACTTTAGTACAGTACTACTTTTTTTCACCTAATGCTCCAATAGGACCATTTTGTCCGTATAAATGTCCCCTTGAATTAAATGTTGTTGAGTTTGGACTGTCAAAAAAGACAATTGAAACCTTTTTCAAAGAGACAGAACTTACATGAGAGGGTTTTTAACAGCCCATTAGGAATACATACGTTTGAAAAGTTAATTTGCAGGCAAAAAGAAAACTTTCTTTCCTGAACAACAACAACATCTTTTTCAACAACATCAACGTCTTTTTCTCGGTCTGAGTTGTGCACTACCAATGACAGTTTGACAGCTTCCTGCAGATAAAATCTCATTTGACCTTTATTTAAACACGAGTAGTCGCTGTGAGGAACAAGGGGGCTGCTTTAAAGAGTTCCTGCAGTTACAGCTAAAGAAACAAAACACCAGAAGTAAGAAAACAAATACTTATAAAATAACAGTTATGAACTAACTTAAACATTCCACGCAGTTTCCTCATAAAGAATTAAGTTATGGACACAAGCTCATATGTCTATTATTTCAACACGTTGAATCTGTTTGTTTGAATCTGGATGTTCTCTGTAGTGACCAGCAGGGGGCGACTCATCCGGTCCCATAGAAGTCTATGAGAAAACGACTCTACTTCTCTCTTGATTTATTCCCTCAGTAAATACTGTAAACATGAGGCTATTGGCTTAATCTCTAGTTTCAATCTCAAGTCTGCTTTATTACAGCATGATGTTCATTAAGTGAATGATGATCCATCGTTATAATACTATGTGTTAGTAATCTAATTTATTCCTTGCACTATGTTGTCTTGTTGTCCATTGTCGTCTGTTGTCTGACATGTTATGGCCATAAATAAATAAAATAAATGTTTCCTGATTCCTGATCCAACAGACCACGAAGCAGGCAACGCTTTAGATCGGGGCTACTGATTGACAGGACTTTAGCATTTTCAGTCCCAATATGCGCACTTCCTGTTCACAAGATGCCCACATGCTGATAAGTGACGTCACCACGACTACCAGTTCTTTGCATAGTCGTTGGTTTCCACCTGTTGAAACTTGCCCTGTTACACCTGTAATCACACCCACTAGTGATGTCACAACAATATACTTACAAACTGATATCTGAGAGCTGTGGACTTAAAATAAACAATCAGACATTGTTCTCCTTTATACTAAATATATTTGAATTAGTCTATTAAACCATTTCATGCCTCTCGATTGAAACGGGAAAAAACTCCTTCATTCGTCTGTTTAAATGGTCACAAAGGGTAAACATCTGCAAAACCGTCATTTAAATGATCTCATCCAAATAAAAGTGATATTTATTATATGGATACATATTAAATATCCACAGCCAGATGTAACACTTTGATGACATTACACATTTTGCTAATCCAACCCCACAGGAAAACAACACGTAATCCAGCCGAGCAGTGATGTTGTTGTTGATGCTGTGCAGCTTTCCATGCTGCTGCCGTTTGATGAGGAAGATGGTCATGACTTCGCTTGCTGCCACACAAACATGCCTCCTGTTGCCATGCCAACATGGGGGAAGTAAATCACGACTCGACTGCAGCTCAGATCGTGGACAACCGGTGTGTTACTGGGCAGAGTGGTGTGTGAATGTGTGTGTGTGTGTGTGTGTGTGAATGTGTGTGTGTGTGTGAGAGTGTGTGTGTGCGCGTGTGTGTGCGTGTGTGCGTGTTGGAGAAGGTGGTCTTGGACCTGCTCTTCAGTTCGCCTGTTGAATTCATGATTTAGTCGCAGCTTTGTGAGGCCGAAAGAAAAGAGAGGGGAAGGAAAGGAAATGCAAAGAGAAAGGAAATGGAAAAGGGAGGAAAGAGGAGACAAAAGATTAAAAATACAGAAAGGCAAAAGGAAAGGAGGAAAGGGAAGAAAGAAAAAAAAAGGAAAGGGAGGAAAAAATTACATAAAAGGAAAGAGGAAAATAGGAATGAAAAGGGGGAAGGACTAGAGGGGTATATAAAGAAAACAAAATAATAGAAAGAGACAAGAATTGAAAAAAGGAGGATAGTGAGGAAGAGGAGAAATGAAAGAAGGACTCATTCTTGCTTTCTCCAATCAGGATCCTATAGTCTGGGATCCAGACTGAGATCTGGTCTAAGATCCGGCCTGACATCAGGTCTGAGATCTGGTTTCAAACCCTCGGTTTACTTGATGTTGGATCTGTACAGTCAGTTGTTACACTTTTAAGAGGAATCAGCTGACACACTTGGTTCAGAGTCACCTGAACCTCCTCAGGCAGCAGGAACAACCAGCCTGGGGGGGTCGCTGGTTCGATTCCCACAACAAGCATTCACTTACGTGGGGTAGTTCACGTTTTTACTCAAAAATAAGTAACGACTCATCATAAATAATACACGCGTTTAATGTAGTCTTACCTTCACACAGGAAGCCCACAAGCCCCCAGATGAAGTCGCTGCAGCTGTGGCAGAAGGTGGGCTTGGTCAGGGTCACCCGCTTCAGGCAGTGGCCCGGTGCGGAGCTCTGGTACTTGGGCCGGATGCCGGGGGACTGCTGCGCCTTCTTCTTCCCGGACGAGGGGCTCGCTGTCCGGCCGTCCTCGGCGTCCAGGTCCGGTGGTAGGTTCCTGGCGGAGTCCGACATGTCCCCCGGAGAGATTTGGGGTTCAGTTGTGGTGCAGAAGAAGAAAAAACTGGATCTTTAGTGAATATTCCGGCAGCGCGACATCCCCCGCGGGGCCGGACACGGCGGCGCAGCAGCCCGGCGACGGGGCGCCGTCCTCGGCGTGTTTGTCCCGGAGCTCCCCCCCCACCCCGCCTCAGAAGCTAATACTCCAGGTCTCAAAATACGGTGTAGGCAACCGGCTCACGACTAGGGGATTCAAACGAGATTAGTTCTCCGACACCCGGTCATCCAAGTCATCCCCCCCGGCTGGTCCCATCGGTAGCGCCCGACGTAGAGGGCTCAGCGGTCGGCGTGTGGACCCGGAGCTCCCCGGCCTTCTCTCTATTGGGCCGGAGCTGCTCCCTGAAATATTAATCGTGTGCTCCACCTTCCTTATAAACGCGAGAGAGGGAAAGAGGGGGAGTTACAGGATTTCAAACCCCCTTTTCATTCGACGTCCCCGCCGTCCACCACGCCGAGATCAGAGTCCCTCCGCCCGGAGACAGCGGTGCCACCCCGCGGCGCCGCGTACCGCTGCGCTCGGCGCTCCGTGCGCCCCCCCGCGCCCTCCCTTACCGGAGCTCCCCGTTCAGGAAGCTGAATGAATAAGAGATGAACTATCGATCTCTGGATGTTGTGACCGGCGGAAGGAAATCGTTGATGTTGTTAGTTGGTCTTTGTGGGGGGGTCAAAGCGCTCATAGCCGGTAGAAAGACGCGAGGAACCGTGAGAGGAAACGTCCGAATATTGGAGACCAAATATTATTCAACAAGTGAAAGGAAACCGGAGGGGGGGTGCCTCCTCCTCCTCCTTCTTCGTCTTCTTCTTCGTCTTCTTTTTCTTCTTCTTCCTTCTCACAGGGCTACTTCTTCTTCCGCGTCAGAGACTCACCAACACTGATTTACTCCTCCTCCTCCTCCTCCTCCTCCTCCTCCTCCTCCCCTTCAGCCTCGATCCTCGTCTCCTTCCCTTCTTCCCTTCCCACCTTCCTGCCCTCTCAACCTTCGGGGTTCCTCTGGATCTCATTAAATGACTGAATAATTCATAAACAACCCTGTTATATTCGTTTCCTTCCTTTTTCTGTGTGTGTACTTCCTCATTTTGTTTCCTCACCTCTTTCCTCACTTTGTTTCTTGTTGTTGTTTAAGGAGTATGTATGGAAATCCGTGTCTTCATTTCCTTTTAACCAACATGCAACGTGCAGAAACGCCTCCTTTGTGTGTGTATGTTGGTTAGACACGATGAGATAAGCCTGCATTGATCCACCGATAAACAGAGAACATCAAATAAAGATAATAATATTTAAATAATAACAGTAACAAGATAATTGTTCTCATTATATTAATAATACATCAATAATAGCAATCGCACCATTCGTAATGATACTAATATTAATAGTAATGCTAATTATAATAAAAGGTAAAAAGCTATATATTATATATATATATATATATATATATATATAATATATACCTAATTTATATAATATTACACATAGCAGATTGTTTTGAATGTAGTTGAGTATAAAATACCATCATTTGGATCACTTAAGAAAAAAACCTCAATCTCAAAATAACCTATTTTTCTTTGAATATAAAATGAATGTAAAAGTAAAACAAAGAAATCCGCGTGTTCAGTTTTGCATTTAATGTATAACATAATAAAACTCCCAAACATTTTTCATCCAAAACATCCAAAGACCTTTTCTTAGAAAACAACCATTTAAAGCTAAATACATTAAATAAAGGGACAGCTCACCAAATAATCCTCTTATGTGTTACGTTTATGAGATGTTTTGGTGTTAGTTGCAGTTGCCTTTTAACCATTGTTCAAACATGAAGCAGCATGAAACAGCTCAAAAGTTAAAAGGAAGATATGTTGCTTATTCACTTTACGTTCATTAGATGAAAAAAATAATCTATTAGCAATATTCTAACATACCATTGATATCTAAAAGTCCATGTCAAGATGAATGTGGAAGTATTTATTGCATAAATAAATAATATTCTCCACAGAGAGCTGAACAAATATCCATATAGCGGTTATCGTTTTTGTCGTTTTGGTGTTTGTCCTCTATTGTACCTTCTGTCTCTGACCACTGGGGGTCAGTGTTACACAGTGAAACCGCTTCGACTAGCGATACCAGGTAAAAAGTAAAAACTGTTCCAACTTCGAATGAGCCTTCAGCTTCCAGAACCAAGCAGATGTTTAAATTGTTCTCTACAGGGGGGTTCTAAATAACTATTGAAGAACACTTATGTCTCTATCTGATTAACCTGTTATTCTACTTTGCCGTAAACTTATGACGTCTATCTTCATCTTGACCACCGGGTGGCGATGAAGGTCAACACATCTGGATTCTCTGCAAAAAAATAATTCAACTGTTTATTTAAATCAAAAGCTAAATAATAGACAGAAAGACAGCTTCGACTCAAACACCATGAAACTAACTCACAAAGGAAAGCAGTATCTGAATAACCGTGGTCTATTCTTATTTAAAGTAATGTAGCACACAGAAACTAATTTAGTCACACAAATAGCTTGTGACCTTCGACCCTGTGGCTCTCAAACAGGTAAATGTTTTGTCAAAACCTTCTGCTCCGTACGGCCAGAAAGAGGTATTCATGTAACCCCAGAACCTATAAACCAATTAACAAAACTTTTGATATTTATTTTTTCAAACCATGAACTTAACTACATTGATTTGTAAAATTAACCATTTTGTTTATTTATAATTTATTTTATGTTTCACCGCCTTTGTTCCAACTTTTGTAATCGTATTCAAGTCTAAACGGTTGTTTTTTTTATCTCACATGCAGATCATTTTATTGTGTTTTTATACGAAGGCCCTTCTCTGCCCCCCCCCCCCCCCCCGTCCAATCTCCATTTCCGAAGTCTCTCCACCTGGCTCTGACTCCGCCCCTCCCTCTCCCTCTCTCCCTCTCTCCCCCCCTCTCTCTCTCTCCCTCTTTCAGTGCCGCTGCTGCTGCTCAGACGGCAACAGCTCCGCCCGCGTCTCTCTGCCTCTCACCGTCTCTGTCTCGGTCTCTCTTTCTCTACCTGCCTCCCCCCTCCCCCTCCCCTCCCTCCATCGGCCCCTCTCCCCCCTCCTCCCCCTCCCCGTCCCCCCCCTCTCGGTGCGGACATGCTCTCGGGGCTCCGGAGATGAGGCTCCGAAATGTCTCCTTCCTGACGGTCTTGTTGTTCGGGCTGTGCGGGCTGGTCTCCCTGTCCTGGTACACCGCCTTCAGCAGCTCCAGAGGTAAGACGTCCCGCTGCGTCCCGGCGCGTCCCCTGCGTGTCGCCGTTGTGTGTTTGTGTGCGTGTGTGCGTGTCTCTTCAAGGGGAAAGAGCTCCGCTTGTTTTGTATTGCAGCTCCGCGTTGTGTTTTGGATGTTGCAGAAAATAAAGACCTTGTGGTGTTGATGTGATGGTCTGGAGGTGATGGGTGCGCTCGGTTTGCAATGCATCACGTGCCGGCCGAGAGAAGAGGGTCTACTTAAATGGGAGGGGAGGAGGTTTGTGAAAGGGGGGTGGGGCAGAAATAACAGGTGATGTTGGAGGGAAGGGTCCGGAGTTAATGTAGAGGAGGGAGAGCTTGATTGTGTGATTCTTTGTATGCAGGGAAGGGGGCGATGGGGGTTAGGGTGAGTGTTATGGGGTGAGGGGGACAAGATGCTTGAGCATCTGAAGCTCCAGCAGTGAGGTGGTGAGGGGAGCGCTTGATTTGTAATGCATCGCCGCTGAGAGGACAGGATCTGGGTGGAGGAGACAAGGGGTTAGTATTGATTCCACATTGTGCTTCGGATGAAATAAAACATGCTGCTCTGTCTGCGAAAGGAAGCACTACTTCAGGGGGGTCGCTTGTTTTGTTGGGCATCACGTGCCTGTTTCAGAATAGAGAGTCTTGATGGAGAGGAGAGATGGAGGTTGGCGGATGGAGGTTGGCGGATTTGGTTCTAGTTCTTGAGAAGCTCCAGCAGTGATGTAATTAAGGGAGCACTTGATTCGTGATGCATCACATGCAAGGGGAGGGGGGGGGGGTCTGGTTGTAAGAGGTTGGTTTGATTCGCCTATACTCATACAGGATTCTTGTGAATGAGAAGCTCAAACTCATGAGGTTGTGACAGGAGCGCTTGTATTGTGAATCATATGGAGAAAAAGAGAGTAAGGAGTAGTGGAGATTTGATTTTGGTTTTCCTCACATGACAACTGAGGCAGGGGCAAGTTAAAATGGGCAAGAGGTTAATTTTGTTGCCCCTCTGTGTTGCCGAAATGCTTCATGTCCATGACGGTTTTGAGGTAATGAAGGGAGCGCTTGGTTTGTGATAGAAGAGGTGGGGTTGATTTGATCGTCCAACAGCTTCACTTTGTGCTCTGATGGAACACATGGTAGAAGACGAAAAACTCAATCTGAGGTAATCAAGTATGCATTGGAGCGCTTGGTTTGTGGTGGCCCCCTTGGTGATTGAATAGTGAAAAAGAAGAAGATGAGCCTAGTGCTAAATGGAGCGCTTGGTTTGCAATGCAGAGCAGGCAAACCTTGCCTGCTCTGCATTGCAAACCAAGCCCAAGGACGTAACGTGGGGTTATTTTTTATGCTGCTGCCCATTTTTTGGCAGAAAAAGTATTAAAGGGAATAGTTGCTCGATACATAGGTCAATCAAGGGAGCGCTTGTTTTGTGATGGCCTTACATGCCAAGTGCGGAAAGGTAAACAAAATATGCTCCAGATGAGAGAGGAACTCTGGGTTTAAAGGTCAACAAGGGATGGATTTTAAACGCACTGAAAGCCAGCCAAGGCGAGACGGGTGGTGCAACAGTAAGGTGAGGAAGAGGAGTAGGATGGGGGTGTTGCATCATGCAATTAAGTTTTGCATAAGCTTCTAACTGATAATTGGATGGTCAGCAGCTCCAAACATGAGAAAGTAGGCGCTAGATTTGTGCAGTTTAGGGGAGGAGGGGTCTGTTGGAAACGAGCAGAAGGATGCGAGGATGCTTACAGAAAGTTTGAACTTGAAAGGTAAAGGGAGCGCTTGGTTTGTGAAGCATAACATGCCAGGGGGCTCGCGTGTTCAGCAGCCCCAGAGGAGAGAAGGGGAGTGCTCGGCCTGTGATGTGAAAGGGAGAGGGGAAGAAATCAGCCGAGTCAGGTAGTCAGCTGCCCTAAGGTTAAGGGAGCACTTGATTTATGGCGTTTAATAGCCCTGCATCGGAAGTTTGCATAGTTTTGTTGCAATCTTCAGGCAGTGTGTGTGTGTGTGTGTGTGTGTGTGTGTGTTTGTGTGTGCACGCTGCAGGCTCGGTGGTCAGGTCCATGGGAGCGTTTGGTTTGAGACTCCCTGTGAGGAGGTGGAGGCACTTGGATGGAGCTGTTGGTTGTTGAGAATAATTTCCTGCTGCAGGGACAACATTTTTTTTTTTTTAACAAAAGGAGCGCTTGGTTTACTATTCATCACTCAGCGGGGGTCGGGGGTGCAGCAGCAGCAGCAGCTGCTGTGGATCAGATGACGTCTGGAGCTCCAGCTTGCTGTGCTCGTGAGTTTTCATGGGGGACAGGTGGAGGCCAGGCAAAAAGAGGGTGCTTGTTTTGTGGTGTAGTTGTGCAGTGTTCTCTATGAACATACTGTATGTTGTGGTTTGCATAAAGTTCAGCAGAAACATGCAAAATATTGAGATGGCTTGAAACACAGTACACACAAGTGGGGAGGAGACGGACGTCAGAAGACGATGATAATTTGCTTATATAATATTAATGTTTGTTTCAACCTGCCGGGATTTTCTCCTCCCAAGTCACAGAGAAAGTATGAAGTTATTGTCTGATAATCATCAATTGATTGCATCACAAATCAAAACTCATCAACTGTGCCGACTCGTATGCAGAACAGCAGATTAATACCACGACTTCCCCCAGAGGAGCTTGGTTTGTTTTCTTCACTCTCCTATCATCATCATGATCATCATCACCATGGCGAGGAGAGGAGTGATGTCATCGGGTGATGATTAGGAAACCTGGAGAGGTTTTATTGACGCTGGAGCTGTAATGATTTATCGTCTTCAAATATTTAGACAGTCTATTGATCAGAAAACATATTCCATATTCTCTGATTCCCAGTATCGTTTTAGTATTTTAGTTTTTCTTAAACTGTATTTTCAGCTCCATGCAGTATTGAAAGTACACAGGTATTCTAAGCTTTATACAGTAAAAGTACACAACTATTCTCAGCTCCGTGCAGTAATAAAAGAGGGGCAAGGGAGCGCTCGGTTTGTGATGCACATATGCATTTGTGTGCGTGTGCTTCTCTGGTTTTGTGTGAGTGTGCGTCGTGTTTACTCTTGTCCGTTGCACTGAGATCTGGTTTCCTGCAGCTCTGCTTCACAAACTTTAGTTTAATCAGGAAGGGAAGAACAATACCTGGATATTCTTATTAACTTACTCATTTTAAGAACTTATTTGTCAAGATATTTGTGGAGCGGAAACATTTGGAATGACACAGAAATAACAAAAGATAGACATTTTGATTTCTTATATGCCAAAAAAGTTTTAACATTTTCAAACTGCTTGTTATTAGTTTTTGTTTTTTGTTTTAAAACATTCTGTGAACAGCACTGAGGGTAAGATCCTGCTTCCCAGAAATGAAAACAAATTTTCCCATAATTTACATTATTACGTATTTCTTCATTTTTTGATGCTTAAAAAGAAAGATTTGCTACCAGATGAAGCTTTTATTTTGCGGATTCATCAGAGTAAAAGAACATGGAGAGCTATTAGAGGGCTGCACGAGTTAATGAGCTGAACAGGCTACTAAAACCACAGAGTTATAATGTAGTACTGCAGTATATCAGAAGGTACTACACAGTAGTACCACACAATGGGCTGTGGGAAAACCTGCCGATTGTGATGCCAAAGCTGGAGATTAGACCCAAGGTTCAAAGGAATCAGGCATGTGTTGTGACTCATCCATCTTCCTGCTGTGACACGCACACACACACACACACACACACACACACACACACACCTCGGTGCTGCTCCTCCTCACATCCTTTCCGGACGAAGGCGGGTTTTTGCTGCAGAGCGAAGATTGATTCACACTCCGATGGCAGTTAACCAGGAGAGTGTGTGTGTGCGTGTGTGTGTGTGTGTGTGTGTCTGTGCATGTTGTAGTGTTTGTGTGTGTGTCGTAGCACTCAGGGTAAATTAGTTCAGTCAGTGAAGCTGCAGACTTAAGGTGCGTTTGATTTATTTATCCCTCTGAAGCTTCAGCAGTGATGTCATGTTAACAGCGCTGTGAGGTCAGAGGTCAACACCCTTTGTTAAATCCAGCCTTCTGATTGGCTCTCAAATGTACTTTGGTTACTTTTAATGTTATTTTGCTAATTATTTACTTTTATTTTGTAGCTTCTGCAGCTTCCTATGTATGTGCACACACACCCACACACACACACACCCACACATATCCTGCCTTGAACTGAGCAGTGATTCTGTTACACTTTAAATAGAGTTGTGTGTCTGTGTGTCCTTTTGAACAAAGTGTCCTAGCAGGGTTTACACCTCTATGTAATGTATAATATAATATGTAAATATATATCCTGTATCCTGTTTTATTTCCATCCAAAAAAAAATGTTAGAAAAACTAGTTCTATATTTATTAGTTCCTTCAAAATAAAACAAACCAGTGACGCTTGTCTGCACATTGATGGTTTCACTGGTGACAGGAACTAACTAACTTACTTTGCATACTTTTAACATTTTGACTAAATGGAAACAAATATCAATTATTTTATATTTACTGAATAATGATTAAGTAAAAAAACACAAACTGTAGTTTTATTGTTTACTTTCCTAATTGATAAGAGTATAAACTTAGATCTCTGTAGGTTCAGTAGTACTTTTGTGTACTGCAGTATGTAGTAGTACTATGACACCACAGAAGAAAAAGAAGACGACTCCCCTCAATGAGTATCGATTTCCTACGCTTTTACGCTTTCCTTTGTTGCAGCTCACCACACACACATATACAGATTTATCCAATTGATACACATTTATACATATAATATACAGGTATACCAATTTATATACATGTGTGTGTGTGTGTGTGTGTTTATGTGTGTGCCACTGCTGGATGCGCATCCATTAAATCAAATAAACTTAAAGCCATGCTAAATCCAGTGAAAGTTATGATAAAACAGACAAATGGGATTTGGTTGGGGATTGATTGTCTGCTGGCACGCTGATTGGTTAACTGTACAGAACGTGATATGTTGCCATGTTTAAAGAAGCAGAAATATTTTCAGCTGCTCAATCATGAGATGAGACTTTAAAATAAGGGCTTTAACACATTTTATTAATGTGTAAAACACTTTAAATACTGATGCATATTCACATCCTGTACATCCGGTTGACAATACCCTGCTTTGTGTGTGTGTGTGTGTGTGCGTGTGTGTGTGTGTGTGTGTGTGTGAGGTAATAAATGGTAGCGTATCACATAATAACCGTTTCACACCTTTAAATGAAGTCCGTAGTCTCCATGGCAACGCACCCTCAGACTCCTGTGTGGTCCGTCTGCGTCGCTTTAAAACCTTGAAATCAAACCCGGATCTAGATTTCATTTCAAGGTTTTTAACTGTTTTCTGTGTCACCGTGTCACCCTGTTTTAAAGAAGGTGCTTCACAGATCTATAAAATCGGAGCGGCGGCCATTTGTATCTGTACCGTTGTGACATATTTCTTAGTACTGTGCAAGTTGTTATTGCGTTAATTCATTAACAATTATTATTATAATTGTTTTTAAAGACTGTAGCTCACACACAAACACACCATGGGTCACGATCAGTTTGCGATATTGGTTAGTGTTGGCCTGGGAGGGGCGTCGTCATGGTTATCAACCAATGAGAGCACAGGGGGGTGTGTCTAAGACTGCTTTTGAGGCTCACATGAAACAAACGGCTCCATCGCCGAAGGCCTTAAGTTAACATTTTCATTTTAAATCTCGTCCAGACCGAGTGGATGGAACGAAAGGTATTAATAACCACTACTGTCATGTTTTTAAATACACACATGTGGAAACAGGATGTCCTTAATTGTAACTCCCCTTTGGACTCTAAAGTGCCCCACACGGGGGACTTTGAATAGAAAACAAAAAAAAACAGTGTTCCATCTTCATTTATTTATTAATTAGTGACATGTATACAGATATTTTAGATCCAACTTATATAGGTTCCCCTTTATCCTACAGAGAAGAAATTGTCCAAATAGACTACATATTTACAAAGTTATTGACCTTTTTATTATGGGTATGCCATTTTCAGAGCAGAGGCCATAAAAGAGGCTAGAGGGTTAACTCAGGTAACGCAGCCGTGTCGTTCTCCCTCAGGTTATTCCCCTCACCTGAATCCCCTCTGGGTCCTAAGGCCCTCCAAGAGCTTCTTATAAGCATCAATTAGCATTACGAACATAAGTTTACCCCCCCAAAAGAAGAGTTAAAAATGTCATAAATGTATCTTCCTCGGTTTAAAGGCTGCAATACAGAAAAGTAATATTTTTCGACGTTGCTGATGATTAATTGTTGCCTGGCTAACGTCATACCCTGATCTCAAATGAGACTGGGTCTGGAACCACATGTTCATTTCCTCGTCTTTGAGGCGTGGTATACGAATTCCCAGAGCAGTTTATTGGGCGCTATGAATGTTTGTCAACAGTTGCAGTCGCACAGGATTCAGGGCAATCAACAAGATCCTGCCAGCGCATATTTAACGTCATCGTCTTGCTGCACCCTCCCCGCTCTGTGATTGGTGCCCTATCTCAGGGGCAAATTTGCTCCATGGTTTCCAGGCTGCTTTGCAGCGCGAAATAAATCGCGCGCGCAAGGCAGCCTGGGAAAACCCAGGCTAGATTAATTGTAAAATATCTAACAATAATTCGCAAGCTTCTTGATGATTTTCTCCACATCTCTCAGCTCAATTTACTCAAGTACTATATCTGAAGTACAATTTCCAGGTACTTGTACTGGAGTTATTGCACATAATACTACTATGTAGTACTATTTACCAGCTGCACTGATGTTATAGAACGAAAGCGTGAGTGTGACATTAATGCAGGGTGAGATGTCCCAAAATGGCTCCGCAGAGGACGAGCCCTCTCACATTCAAACCAACCATTAGATGCCTTTTAGTGTCAATAAAGTTTATTTTTTACCGTTGTTGTTGTTCCATTGTTAGTTATGGAACAATAATCAGTTAAATAGAGACGCACTAAAAGTCAGTTTAACAGTAATGTAATGGGAATGTTGATGCTGTTTGTTTGTATGTATATGTGTTTCGTGGAGTCCAAGACGCTGTGGAAGGAGCTTAATGAATATTTGATGGGAGCTATCGGGCGTCGGGTTGCACTCCGTCTGAAGGACTCTGCTCACAGGTTTCAGTGAGAGCATGAAGATGTTTTAAAAAAAACAACTTTATTAACTTAATGACTCATGAAATATTGTATCCGTTCATTTCATGACATTAGGATTTGTATTTGTCAAATTGAATCTACTCTTTTCACATTTTAGTTTAACAGAAATTGTAATGCCCATTTTGATGCATTACATTAATAAAAAGATGCATGTCAACGGCATGGTAACAGCGTGTTAGCTTCCCTGGTAACAGCATGTTAGCTCCTCTGTGAGCAGCGGGTAACCTTCTCTGGTAATAGCGTGTTAGCTCCTCTGTGAGCAGCGGGTAACCTTCTCTGGTAATAGCGTGTTAGCTCCTCTGTTAGCAGCGTTTAACCTTCTCTGATAACAGCAGGTTACCTCTTCTGGTTACAGCTTGTTAGCTCCTCTATTAGCAGCGTGTAACCTTCTCTGGTAACGGCACATTAGCTCTTCTGTTAGCAGCGTGTTAATTCCTGTGTTAGCAGCGTGTAACCGTCTCTGATAACAGCAGGTTACCTCTTCTGGTTACAGCTTGTTAGCTCCTCTGTTAGCAGCGTGTAACCTTCTCTGGTAACAGCTTGTTAGCTCCTCTGTCAACAGCGTCTTAGCTCATCTGGTAACAGCATGTTAGCTCCTCTATTAGCAGCGTGTAACCTTCTCTGGTAACGGCACATTAGCTCTTCTGTTAGCAGCGTGTTAATTCCTGTGTTAGCAGCGTGTAACCGTCTCTGATAACAGCAGGTTACCTTTTCTGGTTACAGCTTGTTAGCTCCTCTATTAGCAGCGTGTAACCTTCTCTGGTAACGGCACATTAGCTCTTCTGTTAGCAGCGTGTTAATTCCTGTGTTAGCAGCGTGTAACCGTCTCTGATAACAGCAGGTTACCTTTTCTGGTTACAGCTTGTTAGCTCCTCTGGTAGCAGCATGTTGGCTCCTCTGTAAGCACTGTGTTAGTGGTGTCTTGGCTCTACTAACAGGGCTCATGATTGTTTGGTCTTAGGCAATGTGCTGTTAT
The DNA here is from genome assembly GCA_021346845.1 of Apeltes quadracus. Classification (NCBI taxonomy): domain Eukaryota; kingdom Metazoa; phylum Chordata; class Actinopteri; order Perciformes; family Gasterosteidae; genus Apeltes; species Apeltes quadracus. The sequence continues at coordinate 4,159,001 of CM037920.1, forward strand.
TGGGGTGTGTGTGTGTGTGTGGCGTGGGGTTTATATGTGCATGCACGTGCGTGTGCACTGTGTTTGTGCCAGAGGTATTAGGAGAACATGTGACCCAGTGCCTTCAGCATGTGACTTTATGTGTGTGTGTGTGTCTGTGTGTGATTTTGTTTTTGGACCTGACCCTTGACCTCTTTTTTGTTGTTGAGTACACTAGCTCTTTGTCTTCCTGGCATTTGGGGATCAGATGATCACGCAATTGAGTGTAGAGACATTACATGAAAACTATTTCATTTATTAATCAAGTAGAAATAATAAGTGAATTCTCCTCAGTAACATTATATTAAAAATACTACTATAAGTAAGGGGAAGAATATGTATCCCTGATTTCTGGAGTGACTCATATTAAGGGACTAGGAGGAGGAAGAGAAGCCAAGTTAAGGAGGCGGAAGAGGAGGTGACAGGGAGTCTGTACTGAGTCAGATCAGCTTCCTCACACAGAGTGAACCATCTGTCCACCAGAAACATTCACTGTGTGCGTTTGTGTGTGTTTGAGAATCACTTTCAATACATTAGTTGTTTAAATATCTCAGAGTTGCAGGTATCTGTCTCCTCTCAGGCGGCCATCTGTCATCACAGTGTGTTTGTGTGTGTGTGTGTGCATGTTTTTCGGTGTGTTGATGCCACAGGCGTGAATCTATCATCCAGATGATGTTTTAATGCAGATTATGTGTATCATCGTCATCCTCATCATCATCATGTATTTCATTTGAGAGCCAATGAGACTCTATTTCAAAATAGAATGCGTTGAATAGTCAACGTTGAGAAACAAAGAATGGTCTGTAGATTTACATATATGTATGTATGTATGTATGTATGTATGTATGTATGTATATTATGTATCCTGAAATGAAGGCCCCATCAATGACTGAAAATTGGTGTCTTGAATGTTGCTCCCTCCATTGCTGCGTTTGAAATAAAATAAAATATAGAATAAATACACAAATTACTGCAAAGTGAGGTACTTTACTTTGATCGGATTGGACAGTTTATTTTGCACACAAAAAGTAAAAGCTTTGTAAAAACATTTCTCATTTGCTTCTTTCGATCTATAAATACTTGACATGACATCATGGAAAAATTACAAACGAGATGAAGCTGTTGTTGATGATAATAACTCATGAAACACACTACACAACACACACACACACACACACACACACCGAGAGCAACATGATCAGTAGCATTATATGCTTGGTGCTTGTTTGTTAAGACACAACAGACTCGAGGTGGAATAAACATTATTACAAATATCAATACTTAAGCAATAAGGTACGAGAGGCTGTACTTTAAAGTTCGGTGGTGTTGTTAGGCCCGACGTGCAGCCTCAAGTGCCTCAACTACTTATATTCAGTAGTCTAGATTACTAGTCTAACCTGTTACTTTGAGTGCGCAGTGACGCTCGGGTCAATGTGAACAGCAACCGGACATTATCGCTCAGTTCCACCCCCAGGACGAACAGCTGCTCGTGCTGATAGAGATCCTGAGAAATGTGTGCGAGAGTCCTCTGCTGTTATGTGGGGACAAAATAAATACCAAAAGTACTACTCACTAACTACTCATTGGGCTGAGTATCATGTTTTACTGAATTATAATTAATGATGCTTTGATGTTGCAGCTGGTAAACGTGAAGCTCATTTTTTATTACTCTATGAAGTGCTGAGTCTCTTCTGGGGATCAATAACGTTCTGTGCGAATAATGTATTTGTTGATTACAATAAAAGTTAACAGATAAATGTAGTTTAGTAAGTGGAAAATGAAAATTCTCAGTTCAAAATGTTCTCAAGGGCAGTGCGTTAATTAAGCAATAAGGTACGAGAGGCTGTACTTTATCGTCCCTTATTGAAGATAAAGTACAGCCACAAGTGCCATATTATTTACAACATTTTATTAAAAAAAAGATTTCCCATTGTTGATATCATGCTAATTAGATAATTAAAGAAGCATTCATTTATATATCCCAAAAAACTTCTACAGATTTGTAGATTCATCTTGTGACGATTGCTTTGATATTTTATAGAGAACGAGTTATAAGAAATAAGAAAATGAAGAACTAAAACAGCTGAACTACAAAAAAAACAAGGCTCAGTCGCGTGAGTGGCGAGGATAAGGTGTTGTGGTTAATTGGTTGGTATTTCAGTTTCCCCTCCAGATGTTGCCCCTTGCTCTCTAAATGCCCCCTTTGTGTCCAACGCTGCTGCAGCCTTTTTTCCACAAACCCCCACATTCACCCGCGGCTACCTGACTCAGCTCACCTCCACCTCCCAGACGGGTGGAGTGGGGGAGGCTGACCCCGGACGTGCCGCCGGTTTGAATCTCTCACCCTCGTCTCACACTGCCGGCTTCTATTCGCCCATATTTCCCGTAATATGTTTTGTATTTATAGGAACTTTTTTGTGAAATATCGCTCCGGCTTCCTGTTTGCGGTCAAAAGTAAAACTGTAAATCTCAGACCGACTGCATTGCTCTTGTTTAAGTTCAGCAATAATTCCAATATATATGGGGGATTGATGATCAGATCAAATGCATTGTACAAATAATTTGGGCTTTCACTCTTTCACATTAACAGGCTGAAATGACTATATCATTGTACCGATTTGTAAAGGGGCCCAAAGTTGTTTAAATCTATCTGCAAAACGAAAAAGCAGATTTCCTTTAACTGCTTGTTTTTTTAAATGGAGTTTGGTGTATCAGTGCTAGGCTATGCTAACGTTGTAGCTACCCCATTAACTCACAAGTAACATTTGATGTGAGGTGCAAAAACTTCCTGCTGTTCCTTTCGTAAAAATACCAAGGAACACGACCCAGGGAGCAATAATTGTATTGTGTAACACAATAAATGAGTCCATTTGTTAGTCCTCCGAGATTCAAAAGATCAAGAAGGTTTCATTTCTGTATTTTCAACCACAGTTGTCATGATGAATCCCAATTCTCCCAAGGAGATAAAAGGTCCAAACGTAACAGAACTCCCTTGTTATGTTCACATTGAATCCAATCAAATCAGATTGGATTTGGGGGCTGAGGGCCAACATGGCAGCTCTAATCGCAATTACACTGCTGGCAGCCGGAGGGTTTTATCTTCCTCCTCATCAGATGATTCTCTCCGACGGTCCAAACAACATGGGTGATAATCGGCCAATCGGCAGCATCCAAATGAAACCGGGTCCTGTTGGATCAGATCAGCGGAGTTTTATTGATCCCCGAGGAGCATCGTGGTGATCAGCTCTGGTGATCAGCAGCAGATCACTGGGCCGATTCTTCCTCAGTTCACCAACCAACCGTTTCTTTCCGTCCTTTTTCGTGTCCCTCACCTGAGAGCGCTGGAACTTTTAAGTGTTCCAGTTCGGCCTCGCTTGCATCTTTGTCTCTGACTCGTCTCTCGGCTGTTTCAGTTCGTCTGGTTGCTTCGAACTGCTTTGGGGGAGCCCAGCGGGTGTTTCAAACCCTACGAAAGAGTCGTCGGCTTTGCACGTGAAACTTTTTCCGCCGGAGGGACGCGCACCGAGGGGAGACGGAGGAGTCCAGCGCTTTGCTCCAGTGAGAATGAAACCTTTGACCTGCGTATGAAGTCACATGAGAAAGAGGGCCGTGCTGGTGCTGGGTCCCTGTGGGAGGAAGCCGATTGGCTGACGGAGATAAGAATCTCCCGTTACCACGTCAACGGTCCAGTGCCCCGTCCGTCGGGCGTCTGTTCCCACGGTAAAAAGGCTCCAGCCCCCCCACCCCACACACACACACACACACTTTTACGCACAAACGCACATAGTTGCGGAAGCTTCCCGTTTCATCTTTTCAGTCTTGGAAGGTTTGTTTTAGGGTTTGAACTGTTGAATTCAAGGTGCAGATTAGATCCTGTTTCCATCCGAGTCGCCACATAAAAATAGAAATATGGAAACCTGTGTTTTTGGGTCTGTGTGTGTGTGTGTGTGTGTGTGTGTGTGTGATTCTGCAGTCAGGGAAAACGCTTTTGTTCTTGGAGCAGGAAGTGGGAAAAAGGCCAAACTGATCCTATTAGATTAAAAAGGAGAAACACTCACAGACTTTCCATCTGAATGAGAAGTTAATTTAAGTTAAAGCTGTTGATAATGAAAAAAACTGCCCAAAATCAATGAGAAACAGATATGTTATTGTCAGTTACATAACCGAAGGTTAAACTCCCCCGTGAGCTTCGTAACGGAGCTTTAACAGCTGCTGTTAGAGTCCCTGCTTCTAACGTCCACCAGTCACTGAAGCCTTGACGTGTCACCACAGAGAGCTGCTCTCTAAACACGCGTGTCTCTGTCTCGTTGGTCTTTTGACTCCGACGTGTTTCTGTCTTTGTCCCTTTTTGGTGTTTTCACTTGAACTTGTCTCTGTCTCACGGACGTTTCCCTGTAACTTCAATATGGACTCCAATGTTCAAAAAGACAAAGTTCTTTCTCTCCAAAACGTACGTCACTTTTAATTCTGGAAAAATAAGTCATGGTTTTATTCATACGAAGGACGACTTTCTCCAGCCAAGAGCTTGTTGAGGGAGTCGGGAAGAGTTTATTTAAAGTATCATGTTTACAGTAGAGATCCTGACATCTAGTGATCATTATCAGACATTTGACATAACTGTGTGTGTGTGTGTGTGTGTGTGGAAACCATCCATACTGTCAGTCTGACCAAAGTCAACGCAGCTGTTTTTCGTTTCAACGTGTAATCTGATGAAATTGTCACTTTGAACTTCTGATGCTGTATTTGCTCGAAACGTCCGGATTAAACCGGCTGTTTAATTGTTGGAATGAAGTGAGAGGTTAGAGCTTAAAGACACACACACACACACACACACACACACTCTCCCACACAGACACACACAAACTCTGCCGGCTCCAGGGGATGAACGACGACACACGGCTGCGTTGTTTAAAGTGAAGTGATACTTGAGCTGAGTGTGTGTGTGTGTGTGTGTGTGTGTGTGTGTGTGTGTGTGTGTGTGTGTGTGTGTGAGAGAACAGACCGCTCAGTGTAAAGTCCAGTCAATGAGCCCGAAGGCCACCAGCAGGTCTACACACACACACACACACACACACACACACACACACACACACACACACACACACACACACACACAGCGCCCTGTGTTAACTTTTTCTGGAAAAATCCACCGCCTGATGTTTGAGGAAAAGCAGTTTGGGGAATCAATAAAATCTGTTTGTCTCAAAACAGGAAAATAAACCAATGACACTTTCCTGTGATGCCACATAAAGACCCAGAGTTCATTTATCTGACGCTTTTATCCAAAGTTACTTGCAATAAGTGGATTCAACCATAAGAATACAAAAATAATCAAATAAAATAATGTAAGATTAAACAAATACAAACAAATTATGAAAAGCATCTTCACAAAAATAACAGGCAAAGCTGAGCTTTCGAGATGGAGGAGAAGAGGCAGATGGGGATGGAGGTAGGTTGAGATACAGGTGGAAATACAAGAGAGAGATGGAGGTAGAGGTGGATGTGCTTTGGATGTAGTTTGAGCAGGTGTCGGAGGGTATAAACGTGGAGCTGGTGAAGGAGACGGAAGTGGAGGAGGTGGTGGAGGGTAAAAGCATCTCTGTGGCTGCAGGGTCAGAAACGGTTCAAATGTTTTAGAGCTTTAACAAACTACAAGATTTGACCTTTGACCTCAACCAGCTCTCTGCTGACAGCTCACTTCTCTCTCTCTCTCTCTCTCTCTCTCTCGGAGCGGAAGGAGCGGAAGCAGTGCGGAGTGAGCGGAGCGTGGCGTGAGGCGAATTGTTTGTCAGTACTTGGTTTCGCGTGTATGTTTCGTGTATTTCCTGTGGTTGGTGTGTGTGACTGTTGGTTTTCTGGCTGTGGTCTTTGTTTTGGGTGTGTTTGTAGCCGGTCGGCATGGACCTCACGGGGCTCACACGGAGGCACGGTGTCAAACTCGCACCGGGTTTTCCGTGTTCCGTGGAGGACTGCGGGCTGGCCGTGGGGGGGTTGGTGGGTTACGGCAGTGTAAAGTCCGCTGCGCGGATGAACCACGGGGTGGTCATCTTCGTGGACAGCGTGGAGAAGGCGCGCGAGGTGGTGGCGAGCGGCGTGGTGGTGCGCGGCACGCGCGTGCCCGTGCTGCCTCTCGCCGAGCCGGCTGTCAGAGTCACGGTGGCGAACGTTCCGCCGTTCGTGCCGGACTCTGCGCTGCTCGGCGAGTTGGCAAAGCACGGGAGAGTGGTGTCACTAATGACAAAGGTGTCCTCAGGGTGCAGGTCACCTTTTCTAAAACACGTGGTGTCTCACAGGAGGCAGGTGCACATGGTCCTCACCAAGGACCAGGCCCTGAACCTGGTGATTAAGGTGAGGATCGAGGGGGTGGACTACGTCACGTTTGCCACAGCGGATGACGGGAGGTGCTTCCGATGTGGCAGGGACGGACACCAGGCGAGAGCGTGCCAGGGGAAAAAGACCTCCGGTCAGGGCCAGACACAGGAGGCTGCTGGTGGGGCCCAGCAGGTTGGTGAGGAGGTGAGTGAGGCCCAGCTAGTCGGTGAGGGGGTGAGTGGGGCCGAGCCGGTTGGTCAGATGGGTGAGGGGGTAAGTGCGGGGGTAAGTGAGGCCCAGCCTGTTGGTCAGGTGGGTGAGGGGGTGAGTATGGAGAGGGGTGAGGCCCAGCCGGTCAGCCAAGTGGGGGAGGACGTGAGTGTAGGAGTGGATGGGGGGTTGAATGTAGCCCAGCGGGCAAGTGTGTGTGACGGCGCGAATGAGGGGATGAGTGGTGTGCATCGGGTGAACACAGGGGATGATGGTGAAGGAGTTTGTGGGGCGCTTGTGGGTGGGATGGCTATCTCGGATAGTGAGATGGAGGAGGAGGGGGGGGCGAGCTTTAAGGTCCCCCAGAGAAAGAGGAAGACGAGGAGCAGTAGGGGAGGCTCTCAGCCAAAGAGGGGGGGGGGCGTCGAGCAAAGGGGAGACGGCAGGTGGAGAGTCCGAGTCCTCTTCGGGGTGGGGCTCTGCCATCAGCGTCTCCTCTGGCGGGACGGCCACCAGCAGGTACGGCGTGGGGCAGGTGAAGGGGTTCCTGCACGCCACCAAGAACGAGAGGGGGGTGAAGTTGGAGGAATATTTTTCAGATGTCGAGAAATTTGCTCGCACCGCCAGACGGGGGAGCACAAAGAAGGGCGCTGGAGAATTCACCCAGCAGGAGGTCTACAGGCTGAGGAAGCTACTACTAAGGATCAACCGGGAAGGAGGGAGCACCACAACTGGGACCGAGTGAGGCGTCCAGCTGAGGAGCATCCTGAGCGCGGAGGAGGGATGGAGAGGAGCTGCTGGAGGAGTGCGGCGGAAAAATTGATTATATATAATATATATAATATATATACATATCTGTTAGAATAAATAACATTGATATTGCTTTTATGTAAAATAAAGGTTTTTTTCAAAAATCAAAAAAAATCTCTCTCTCTCTCTCTCTCTCTCTCATAAATATATACCGATGTAATTCAGGGAATGAAAACTTCCTTCAACGCAGCAAATGTGTTTTCGAAGAGGATAAGTGCATAAAACAAGTGTAGGAAGATGCTCTAGTTAATGTATTTTCTATTTAATGAATAATAAATAAACTAGAATAAATACATCTATTAAAACAAAGTGAATAAAGTGCTGACTGTGTGAGTTTTTAAATGCGTGTCTCAGACAGACGCTGAGTGCTTCTGCTGACATTAATTATTTACTCATTAACCTTCACGGCGTTTGATGTTTTAGCATCTGCATATTTTATTTGTAGGTAACAAAAAAAGAAAATTTATTATTTCTTACAATGACACACATTACACAGGTATGTATTAGTATTACACTGTAGTACTGTGTTTTAGTATTGGCGCACCTGAGATACTGAGCTCATGTACTTACTAACGTAGTACATTTAGTGCTACTTGTACTGTACTTATTATTTCCAATTTGTACATAAAACATATTTGTAATTCTATCAGTATTAGTACGTCTGCTGATTAAGAGGAACCTGTAGTTCTCTTTGTTTGTTTATGTTATCAGCAGCTTGTACCAGGGCCCGTTGAACTTTTACATGGTAGAACGGTCTGAAGCTGCGAGACCAGGTGCATGCTGGGATTCAGGAGGAGCTGTTCAGTTTGTTTCTCTGTCCTTTCCATTGCTGCACAATACATTTCAGATATTATCGACAAAAAAAAATGGTCGTCGCCATTTTGTTTTTTGGACGTCACAATCTTTTTTTTTTTATTGAGGTCGTGACCATCATGTCTTTTTGGCCAGCGCCATCTTGGTTTTTATCCCGCAACATTTATTTTCTTTACAACCCGAAGACACGGTGAAGTTAAACCAATTTTAATGTATCTCTTGGGGACCATCAGCGGAATGCCCTGGAAGGAATGCCTTGGCACTGGGAGCACTGGGTGCAGCCGCGGGAGGGAGGGAGGGTGTAAAACCTCTGGACAACAAGGCAGGAGCTTCAGAGCTGTTATGGAGCGGAAGCTATTACCTTATAGACAGGAAGCTATTACCTCATAGACAGGAAGCTGCCCTCCCAGCATCAGCGTGGTTGTGGTGTCTCCACGCCTCAGCTGGTGGGAACATTGGGCCACTTTCAATAATCTTATATAATCATTTAAATCTAGCTGAGAAGAATATCTCCTTATTAAATCGTTTAGTCAGTTTTCCAGACCCAAGAAATACTTGATAATAATACATAATTCTTCAAACTATGTTTTCCTGTGAAGTGTATTTTGAAAAAAGTGTAATCAGCTGTTGTCGAGCTTTTGCAGTAAAAAAAAAAGAAAGGCAGACAATTTCCTCTGAAGATGGAAGTTTGATTTGATTTATTTCTTTGTTTTATTTCTACTTGTTCCAACACAAGCGTTTCATAACAAACATTAAGTTTTGTTTCACACCGAATAGGAAGGGCTTCTGGAAAACCTTCAAACAACAGAAGTGAACCTGTCCTTTTGTGTGTGTGTGTGTTATTTATTTGGTGTCCACCCGCAGCAGACTGAGGAGGGAAAAGGACACACTTCACCGCCTAAAGGACTCACGTCATCGGTGTGTGTGTGTGTGTGTGAGAGGGAGAGACTGCTTAGTGATTGGAGATGGTGCGAGCCCAGTCAATTCCACAACACACACACACACACACACGCGCGCACGCTCCTGGTTGTCATGGTTACTCAGCAGGAAGAGGAGGAGGCCCTTTTGTCGGCTGTGATCCTTCCACCTGCTGTTCCTTATCACGTTCAGGAGTCGAAAGTCAAAACCAACATTCTGTCTAAGTGTCGCTGACCCTTCCTCCTGCTCCTCCTCCTTCTTCCTCCACCTCCTCCCCCCCCGGAAACTCTACCGCTTTGTTTTTAGCATACATGCTAATGTAGCAGCCATGTTGACAACAGTGAGTGTCACCCTGAGACGATCCTGTCTTACTGACCAACTACAACACAGGTTACAATAAAAAAAAATTCTGTCTTCTATATTCTATTGATTCAGTCTATATTATTATTTGCGTGTGATTCTTTTGGTTTTCATCTGATCTTGCTAAGATAAGATTTTTCTGAATAAACAGAAACGTGTGCATTCTCTCTAACTGGGAGTCGCAGTGTGAGCCAGTGAAACCAGCCAATAAAACCAGTCAGTTCAGTAGGAACCGAAATCCTGCCAGATTTTTGTTCCTCCCGTCTCTTTGTCCCTGTTCCTATTCGATGTGACGGCTGATATTGAGAGGAAGCAGCATGTGAAGATATCTGAGCGCTGCCAAAATGAGCAGTATGAATATGTGTGTGTGGGGGGGAGCGACAAACAGTGACACACACACACACAAATGCGCGCACACACAAAGACAAACAACAGTATTGACTAAAGGCTCAAATGAACACAAAGCCACTCCACATATTGACCGAAACAAGAGCTCAGACAGTATGTATAGAACGCACACACGCGCACACACACTCTAAGATGAAGTCATGGTGTTAGACGATACTGTTTGGGTTTGCACTGAGGTTACATGGTGGCTGTGTGTGTGTGTGTGTGTGTGTGTGTGTGAGGCTACTTTCAGACGAATACGATTTGTTCTTCAAATCCCTTCTTTGAATTCTTTGCAAGTCATGGTGTGCGATTGTCCGGTGAACATCGTGAGGCAGAGGGAAGCAGCAGAGCGGGGTAGGCGTCCTCCGTGTGGTTCTCCACGGTTCTACATTCTACTTCCACACTTTCAAATTCAAATTTTTAATTTGGCTGCGAAGCGGACTGTCGGACCCTCTGTAGTAAAATAAGAGGTTTTATGAAGGGACTCTGGGACACTTGTCCTTTAGTCCAACAGAGGACTAAATCTAGCTTAGACTGGAGGTGCTGATACGACACATTAACACTTACTGGACGACGTCATGGTGTCATCACTCTTCTGTTTGTTGGCTGCAGTTAGAAGCCTTGATTTAGTTGATTTTGCTCTCTTGCCTTGCGGCCCGTTGCCATGTTGTTTATCTGCAACCAGAAAGTGATCACATTCGGGCTGAGAAGGACGGCCGCCGTTGATGGAGGGGTTGAGCATCCCCCGCTTTGTGTTGTGGTTGACTTTGACTTTAATTGGATCATAATTTAATTGGAGCATAATGCTGTATTGAAGAAGACCTGAAACTAGGGATTGAGACCATAAACGCATGTTTACAGTGTTTGCTGAGGGAATAAATCAGAGAGCAGTTGTTTTCTCATAGACCTCTACAGGACCAGTGGAGTCGCCCCCTGGTGGTCAGTGGAGAGAATGCGGCTTTAGCACGTGACGCTTTGACTTGAACTCAGCAGAACGAAAGTTGCTCATCATTGTCATCTGCTGTTAGAAAAATCCATCTTGAAAAACAGGGGTGGCTCTGGCCAAAAACGAAGTGCCGGACACCACGAGACTAAACATTGACGCACAAACATCTTGATTATCCGACGACCCAGAACACAATGTGCCTCTGTGTGAGAGAGAGAACGCTGACTACGGTGAAACCCCATTCTGAAGAATGTGTACGTTTTGCCAACATCTACACACGTCTGCCGTTTCACAGCACACTTAAACCAGGTGCTGTTTGTTCATCCTCCCGCACAGAGCGGCGTCTGACTCGGGACGTCCCGCGTGAGGGTTCACCTGAGAGCGCACCGAATCTCCTCCATCTGTTTAGTCTGAAAGCCGCTTCCTGCTCCTTTTGTGTCCGCTCTCTTCACTTAACGGCGTTCGTTTTCTTTTGTTCTGCGCACCGTTTTTTCTTGGCCGTCCTGCCGCTTTCCTTTTTCGCCGCCGGTGTTTCGGTCTGTCCGGGTCGAACGCTAACGTCCCCGCCGGGCCTCTGATCTCTGAGAATTAATGTGACAAAGAGATGACAGCGCTTTTGGTTTTTTTTGGGCTTTTTTTCTTTTTTTTTTAAACTTTCTGCTTGCCTCCTCTTTCCTGGCACCTCTGCGTGTTATTTTGTGTTCTTTCTTGCTCCTTATCTCGCCAGCAGATTATTATAAGAGTCTTGGCGACTTTTTTTTTTTTACAGAAGGTTTACCAAGGGCGAAGAGAGAGTGCGACATTACAAATCAGTGTGAACAGCAGAGGACGGCCGCAGGGTGGTCGTTAAAGATCGTCAGCCCTGAAGGCTCATGGGATACCGCCCCGAACCCTGCGATCACGCCCAGCCCGAACCCAGAGAGCAGAAAACCTGCACGAACAGCGGAGCGGTCACCTCTGTCTGTCAGCAAGTGGAGCTCGCTGGACCAACAGCTGATCTGTGGCCGAGTGGGGGAAGGAACCGGTTCCCAGTTATTCTCTGACTTAAACCCACACACCTGCCGAAATGGGGACCGTGTCCTCAGCCGCGAGTTGCCAGGTGTGCTGTCGGCCTTCACATACCTGTGAGTGTGTTTAACTGCCAGACTGGAAACACCTGGTTATTCTCTCCAGCTGCTCCTCTATGCTCTCCAGTCGTCTACCAGGCGAAGCACAAAAGCACGGGTCGCTCTCTGTCGTGCTCTATTTTGAATCAGCGAGTCTCAATGTCTTTGATGGGTTTTAAAAGCACGAGCAAACAGTCCTTTGTTTAAACCAAACGAAGGACTGAAACCCAAAGATGAACCACCTGCTGGGCGCCTGCTGCTGCGAGGAGAAGGAAGCCGCTGACATGTTTAATAGGGGTGACTTATTAAGCTGTAGAGGGAAACACGCGTGTGCAATAGTGTTTCCTTTCTGTGTGGTTCAGGTCTGGTTACAGTCATCAAAGGTGATATTATACGCACAATATCGTATTTCATCGTCTTTAACTGGAACCAGACTGTAACAAAACCGAATACAAAGATATCATGAAATAGATCACCTTCCGAACACTGACTGACTTAATTCAGTATTCAAATGCTAAAAAATGAGGTAAAAATAGTGTAATTCCAACATGGCTTTCATTGACTGAGATTAAGAAATGGGACGCTGATGACTGTTATGCCACAATGAAGAAACCAATAAATCAATAATTAAATCAATCAATCAATCACTATCTGGCTAATATTCAAAACGGTGAGACTAAAGGTCTCATTTACACCTCAAAGAACCTCCTCTTTCCTATGAGCCGAATATCATGAACCCATTAACGATGACTCATCCTGTACCAGTGTGTGTGTGTGTGTGTGTGTGTGTGTGTGTGTGTGTGTGTGTGTGTGTGTGTGTGTGTGTGCTACACAGATAAACAGAGAGAGTATACTGGGTAATCTCATTACCTGCCTGGTCTCCACCCTGTGATTAGTGACTTATTATATTATTACAGTAACACACACACTCAGACAGGATGACTCAACCGCGCTCCGTTGTAGAAGTGTCTGTGTGTGTGTGTGTGTGTCTGTGTGTGCGGTATTATAGAGTAGATTACAGTGTATTAGTGTTGTTTATCCGTCTCCATTTAGCTATTGATTGTGTCTGCACGCTGGTGACCTCTGACCTCACATGGCGGTTTCCGCCCGTTATTCATGTGAATTAGTGAACACATTCAGACACACACACACACACGTATGACATCATCTTGGAGGTCAGAACGTGAATATTTATATGAAGATGTAATCCTGTAAAGAGCCTGACTTTCAAACAAGACAATGTTATTATCTCTCACACACACGCACACACGCGCGCACATACACCCGCCTGAAAGATAAAAGGCTTTTGTACTCAGTTTAAAAGTGAGCGCTCCCTATAGGCTGCAGTGGTCACACACACACACTTTGTGAGGTGATTGTGTTGGTGTTGTGTTGTTTTCAGCCGTTGGAGTTGCAGCACAGAGACCAGTTTACCATCAGTCTGCAGGAAGTAGATTATTTCATCAGAGCAGATAAATAACTGGGCAGCAACACCATTAAAAACTCATCAGTGTGTGTGTGTGTGTGTGTGTGTGTGTGTGTGTGTGTGTGTGTGTGTGTGTGTGTGTGTGCTCAGACTCACTTCAGTTGTCAGCAAAACAGACGAGAGCATATCTGGACCACTACCGGTCCAGCCGGGTCTCATCATCTCTACTTTTTAGTTCTTTCAAATAACGAGCGGTTTGGGTCTCACTCCAACAAAAAGCTCCCAAAATTTAAACCAGTAAATAAAACAAATAAAACATACAGCTAAATAGAAGAATTTACACATTGAAAGCATTGTATTAAAAAAATACTTTTTATCCCTCACACACGGAATTCAAGCCGAAATAATGTGCAAGGTGCGGCCATAATATTTTAGGGATTTGTGTTTTGAAACTTTTCATTATGGTTTAAGAAATTTCAGTGCTTTGATGTCTGGAAGGAAGTAAAACCAAAAGTTTAATAAAATTGACGTTAAAAGTACGTGAAAAATGGATGTGAAATGGTCTTAATTTGGTTCTTCTCCTCTACTTAAATATGTATCTGATATGTATCCCGCGGTCCTTTCCTTAATGTAGGAAATAAATCTATCTTCTTTTAGTATTTGCGCTGAATAATACAAAGAATAAAGCTTATTGTTTTTCCCCTTGGACTGACTCCACGCCGTCTTATTTAATAAAGCAGCGGTGATGTGAGAGTTTATTCATCTGAATAACCGGGGATTACAGCAGATTTACCTTCACACAGCATTAACCCGGAGAGGGATGATGGAGGGATGATGGGTGCTGTTTCCTGCTGCTAGATCAAAGGATTTAGCTTTTTATTTTCATGTTTGCACTCGGATTACGTATATATAGTTTCCCCCTGCTTCTCCCCTACCTGTCTGTTCCCATAAACTCTCTCGTTAATCCCGAGGAGCCAGAATCTGTCGCTTAGTTTCCATCTGTCCATCATGCCGATGGTAAATAAGAAGAAACATGCTCATATTAAAATGTCTGTTTTGTTATTAAAATGTCATCAATCGGAAGGGTTTGGTATTAGAAATCGAGAGATTCATAAAAACATGAAGACAATATGAAAACATGTCCCATTATGTAAAGGGAATATTTTTAATCCTGATCTGCTGCTGCTTAAAAGCCAAATTAAATAAAATGACTATGGATCTTCAATCTTTATGAAGGAAGACTCCGTAGTTCCTTTGAAAAAAGCTGTTAAATGTCAATCAATCGATGTCGGTGAAACTTTCGGCTTTTAATTGGCTTCGTTCCTTTTTCACAACAAACTTGTCGGAAGTTTTTTTTGTACGAAAAAAAGTATTCTTACGGCTTTTTAACACCTTGAGTGAATTTCTTTTATTAGTAGACACCTGACCGGTTGCGTGTATATAGGTTTTTGCAAAATTCGCTGTTACCTCTTCTAAGAAGCCTCAGATCCCCAGCAAACCCTTCTCCACCTGCTCCCCCTGCAGGAGATGTGGTGGACATCTACCAGCGGGAGTTCCTGGCGCTGAGGGAGCGCCTCCACTCGGCCGAGCAGGAGAACCTGCGGCGCTCCAAGGAGCTGAATCTGGTGCTGGAGGAGATCAAGAGAGCCATCGCTGAGAAACAGGCGCTGAGAGACATCAACCGCACCTGGAGCAGCCTCTCGGGTCAGTGGTCTTTGGGTCGCTGTGTGTACCAGGGTTAAGCTGGGAGGATCCGGTATAATCCTGCTACAGCGTGGCGTAATCTGCTTTCAATGTGCTCTAAAAGGGTCTCATTTTTAAATAAACTCTAAAGATGTATTATATACACTTAAATATAGCCGTTTCATAAAGCTTCTCTTGGAGGCCAAAGTAAGATGGACTGAGAGCTTGTCGGGTGAAATAAGACTTGTCCCAGAAGATATAAAATCGTCTTACCCAATCTTGCTTGGTCTAGCGTCCCTGTCTAACCTGGTTAGTTCTAGTCTACATTGACCTCACATGGTTGAACCTGGTCTAACCAAGTCTAATCTAGTCTACATTGACTTCCCGTGGTTGAACCTGGTCTAACCAGGTCTAATCTAGTCTACATTGACGTCACATGGTCAAATCGGTTCTATCGTGGTCTAATCTACATTGACCTCACATGGTCTAACCGCTATGACCTGGTCTAATCTAGTCTACATTGACCTCACGTGGTCTAACCTGCTATGACCTGGTCTAATCTAGTCTACGCTGACCTCACGTGGTCTAACCTGCTATGACCTGGTCTAATCTAGTCTACGTTGACCTCACGTGGTCTAACCTGCTATGACCTGGTCTAATCTAGTCTACGTTGACCTCACATGGTCTAACCTGCTATGACCTGGTCTAATCTAGTCTACGTTGACCTCACATGGTCAAATCTGATCTAACGTGGTCTAACCTGCTTCGACCTGGGCACGATCTGGTCTAAAATGGTGCCTTCATCTTCTCCCGTGTTTCAGAGGAGACGAGGCTGAAGCTGTGGAATGTGAGCAGCAGTAAAAACGTCCTGCAGCTTCCGTCCATCTTCCACCACCTTCCTCACCTGCTGAACCGGGAGGACAGCCTGCAGCCGGCCGTGCACCTGGGCCAGGGACGCACCGGAGGTGAGAGGCAACCGCCGGACCAGATGGGGTCAATTATCATCTTCAACGTATTGCTTTGATGCATTGAAAGCGCCTTCCAACTCCTCGCCTGGAGGCTCCTGACACGCAATCATCAACGCGGGCACAGTGCACCTTCCCTGGGGAGACGTCTAACTGCTCCCCTCCGCCCCCACCGCTCCCTCCCCCATGATGCACTCCACATCCCTCGCAGAGTAAAACAAACAGCTAAAACCAGCCGGGCCGGGGCAAGGTCACCGTGTGTGTCAAGTCTAATTTATTTACCGAACGTTTTTTTTCTGCTTTGTAGACCATTTTCGGACAAAGCCGGCTGTACGCAGAGGGCATAATACAGATAAAACACACGGAATATAACAGTGTGTGCATGCGGGTGTGTGTGTGTGTGTGCGCGTGTTTGTGTGTGCCGGTCAAATGTATTTACGAGGCACTCGGAACAAAACACGTCTGTCGGACACAAAGTGCTTTATGCTGCTGGGAAGGCAAAGGACAATAAATTCATTTCAATTTATCTGTGTTTTTTCTTTGGAGCATCAAGTAGAGAAAAAAAGGTTAAAGGAAGACAGAGAGGCTTTTAAATGATCTTATATCTGTGTGTGTGTGTGTGTGTGCAGTCTCCATAGTGATGGGGGTTCCCAGTGTGAAGAGGGAGGTGCACTCCTACCTGACCGACACACTCAGCTCTCTGATGTCAGAGCTCAGTCCGGCCGAGAAAGACGACTGCGTCATCGTCGTCTTCATCGCTGAGGTCAGTGAGTGTGTGTGTGTGTGTGTGTGTGTGTGTGTGTTTGTGTGGGTAATTGGCCAGCAGTGCGAGCATGTGTGTTGATGCATGCATTCTAAAGGTCAGTGGTTTAGATAATGAACCCCGACACACACACAGACTAATAATCTCAGTGTTTAGCGTCTGTGCTAATGCTAACCGCTGCGGGGAAGGGAAACTGATGAAGTGTGTGTGTGCGTTTATTTAAGCTGTGAAATCACTTCATTGTTTCACGCTCTCATTTACAGCAATATGTGTGTTTGGGTGTGAGGGTGGACGTGTTTGCGTTCGCAGTAACAGTGATGAGGGTCACACACCCCAGCTGGACCCTGATTGGCCGAAAGGAAAGTTCAACTGTGATTTCAGCGATTGCTCACATTGTTGTTGATGTTCAAGTGAGAAGAAACAACTTTCACATGATTTCAGTGAGATGATGTCAGTCACACTGAAGCTGATGAAGAACATAAGTTTGGCGACTACACAGAACACAGAAAGCATCCTCGTCTTGTTGCCCGGGGAAACATGGAGCCAATCAGAGCTCAGGAAGCCAATTCCACCCTCAATGATGGCATCAGGGTGGACAAAATAATAAAAACACTTGAAACTTCTCAAATTAGATCCTCTACCGTTTACCTCGTTATCAAAGTAGAAATATGAACACTGTGATTCTTCTGAAGAAACGATTGTGTTCACGTAACAACACGTGTTGCTGGTCTTTGTAGTAACGGCCTTTGTTGTTAAATATGAATGAGCTAAAACCGTTAACTTCCTGTGTGCTTGTGTGTCTTCAGGCGGACCAGCAGTACGCCAGCAGTGTAGCAGACAACCTGAAGCGCCTGTAAGTTTGCCACCTGCACAATCGGATGCTGTTTCTGCGGCAACCGGCCGGGGAGGAGACGCCGCGCGTGTGTGTGTGTGTGTGTGTGTGTGTGTGTGTGTGTGTGTGTGTGTGTTGTCTGTGTGTTGTCTGTGTGTTGTCTGTGATGTCGGTTCGCACCCTGCAGGCTTTTATATCGTGTGTGAACAGCTGTGTGTGCGCCATTGTTTACGCCATGCAATCAAAGTGCAGCATGTTGGAGCATGATCAATTTATCACACGCACACACACACACACACACACACACACACTCGGCGTGCATGATGTTTTTTATCTTACACTCTAATTCCTTCTTCTCTTCCCTTTGTTAAGGTTTTACTTACAGCTCATTTTCCATCTCCTCTTATTTATTTACCACATTCTGCTCCTACCTCCTTATTTCCTTCTCCCTAATCCTTGCTTTTTCCCCTATGTCATTCTTTCCTTAAGTTCTCCCTTGTCCATGCTTTCTTTTCTAACTCCCCTATCCTTCTTTCCCTCTCTCCCATCCTTGCTTTCTTTCCTACCCCCAATGTTTTTGGTTTCCTTCTCTCTCGTCCTCCTTTTTTTCCCTACCACCTTTTCCCTGGCCCCTCTTACCGTCTCTACCTTGTTCCCTTTATCTCCTCTCCTTCCCGCCTTCCTTCTTGCCTTCCCTCTCGCCTCCTCTCCTTCTTCGTCTGTCTCTGTTCCTTCACTAGTAGTTGTGATGAACATGAAGTTCATGTTTCAATTGACTTTATTGTCCCGGCATCAAGTGCACTGTGTCACACTTTAAAGAATGTTTTTGTCTTCTTTGTGTCTCAGTTTTCCAGCAGAGATTCAGTCGGGACTTCTGGAAGTCGTCTCTCCGTCCGTCCACTTCTACCCCGACTTCTCTCGACTCCGAGAATCCTTCGGAGACCCAAAGGAGAGAGTCAGGTGTGTGCGTGTGTGTGTGTGCGTGTGTGTGTTAAACAGCTCCCCAGGCATCTGTCAGCCTGACATGGCTAATTCATGAAGCTCTGAACCATACTGAGCAAGCTAACTGCGCGCACACACACACACACACACACATGAACACACACACACATTTATATAAAGGATGGAGAAGATTGAACTGATATTGACCCTAATGGTCATTAGAGAGAATGCAGCTTTAACACACTCTTAAGAGGAGATCTTTTATCATATTTACTTCTAAATACTTCTTACACCAACGAACTTGAATAAGTCAGATGATGCAAAAAAGTTGTATTTCCTCTTGAGGATTTCCTCTTCCTCCTCCTCTTCCTCAGGTGGAGGACGAAGCAGAACCTGGACTACTGTTTCCTGATGATGTACGCTCAGTCTAAAGGAACTTACTACGTCCAGGTAGGAAGGAAAGAAACGGTCGCAATAAAATTCCTTCTGCTGCAGGAAACGTTCACAGAAATGAACAGAAAGCCACAAAAAATATTTGTTAATGAATGAAATCCCCAAAAAACGTTTGTCTTTAGCAAAAGTATACGATGTATGAATATATGTTGTGTGAGTCCGTACTCCCATGACGGTAAATGTTAGTGAATCCTCTTCACGTCTGTATTGATATTTCTAGTCTCCAGTCCTGTGATACGATAATAAACACAAATAAACTCAATATGAATGATGTGAGATTAAAGGAAAAAAAGCCTTTGAAGTAAGCCTGCTGATGAAACTGTTGCATTGTGGGTAGGCTGATGGGCACATTAACGTGGGCGTCGGGTCTTTGTTCCCTTTTAAGATGAAAAGAGGAAGAAGAAACGGATGATCACTGGGAGATCTTTCAGATCAATAAAAAAAAGAACAGAAACATTTCAGCAACATCTGACTGAAAAGCATAGCTTTCATTTTACTAACACCATATTCTGACCTATAACTCAATGGATATAATTAAAATATTATTATATCATATATTTTTACTAATTGATAGATAAAAAATGTGAAAATGTATTTTATATTTGTATGTAAATATGTTTAAATGTTTTGGTATGGTATGTGAAAAGATTTTGGAAACTAGTCCATAAAATAACCTCCACTTTTCTAAAATATATCAAACTTTAAACTTAAAACTTAAAAAAAAAGAAAAAAAAAGAAAAGTATATATAAAGCTTGCATCTTCCCCCGTCTCCCTCCCTCTCCCAGCTGGAGGACGACATCGTCGCTCGGCCAAACTTTTTCACCACCATGAAGAACTTTGCGTTGCAGCAGCCGTCAGAAGAATGGATGATCCTCGAGTTCTCTCAGCTCGGCTTCATTGGTGAGTCACTGACCTCCGCTGAACTCCACTAACCATCACCGGCCTCCACTGACTTTCTTTGACCTCGACTGACCTCCATTGACCTTGACTGACCTTCACTCACCGCCACATCATCAGTAGGGATCATGATAATATCAGATAATACACATGTAAATAGAAATAGTAGTAGTGATGATGTCAATAGTTTTAATGATACAATGAATTAATAATAATGATATCAAAACACATGATAATTATGATGATGATGATTATTACATATATGAAAATAATAATAATAATATAATAGTAATAATCATGATAATTATAGTAGTAATAGCTTTAATAGTAGTGATGGTAATAGTAATAATAATACTACACATAGTTAATAATTATAATAAAATAAATAGGAATACTAATATGAACATTTGTAGTTATAGTTAATAATAATACTAATAATAGTGAAACTAAAGTGTCAGATTAAACCCAGCCGATCAATAATGCGCCCTCATCCCGCCGAGGTTAATCAATGATTCCCATCCTCCTGAAACCCGCTGATCTGGAGTCCGATATCAGGTCCGATCAACGAGTCTTATTGATTAGGCAACGACTGTAAAGATACAGTCCTGTATCTTTAAAGATAAAGATACAGTGATAGCATGCATAGTTGCGTGCCATCACGCAACTATGCATGGAAATATACCGTTAATAGATATGAACTATGTATAAAAATATGACACTAATAATCATCAAATATATTTGAAAATATACAGTTGATAAACATCACAACAGGATTTAAGTGTAAATTAATCTGAAACACTTTTCATAATCGATACATTGATTTTAGTCACAATGACATCTTTTGTTTTCAGCTTAACTGTGTTTTGTTACGGGTTCAAAATTAAAATAAATTGGAAATGAATGATCTAATAGAACAGCATGTGAGAAAAAAGTGTGTGTATTTCTGGAGGAAGCTTTTTTCTTCTTCTGTTCGGTTTTTACAACTCAAGCGTCTCTACACTCACACATTTACTCCTTCATTCACTCTCTCTTACACACACACACACACACACACACACACACACACACACGCACACGCGCACGCACACACACGCACAGATTTAGCCAGCACCTCTTTCTTCCCATGAGGCTTTGCTGCTCCACTTCTCTCTAATAGGTCCCCGAGTGCTCGGCCCCTCGTTAGGGAACCAACGCATTTTTCTTGTTTTGTTATTATAGTTACGTATTTCTCATTTTTTTTCTCACTTTTTGATTAAAGCATGCAATAATCCTTGAATTAATCCTCTGACTCATAATTCCTGCATGTGGAGCAGCAATTAATAGACTTCTTCAATCTTTTGATCATCTTATTTTGAGCGTGTTGTATGTTGTTGGTAATGAGAGGAGAACATCAAAGATTGCATTTAGTGATAATCACTCTGACTCTCCGCTTCATCCATCTAGAAATTAAAAGTTTGAAGTGTGAATTATTGATTTGACTGGCGATCAATTATGTAATTATGTTTGATATGCGCTCTGCCGCCGAAGGCTGCTTTATTTTAGAGGCTCGACCGAAACGTTTTGGATTAAATCTGATTATTAGATCATTCTGAATGATGTGTGTTCAGTTTGGGGACATCATAATAATAATTGATTAATAATAAACTAAATAAACCCCGGTGGATTTTCCTGGTTTGTGAGGCTGATGAAACTGTTGGTTATTATACCATTGTTGGTATTTAGTGAGTGTCCGTCGCTTGCCCTTCAACGCAAACTCTTTGTTCTTCTTTAAGAGAGGAACTGAGCAGCAGAAGAAGAGAGTCTCAATTATTACAGTAAGAGCAGTGATGATCACAATATTATGATAATTATAAATAGTGATAACTTTCTACAATGAATCTCCCCAGAGGCCAAAGAGTCCGTTTATACCAGACCTCAACATTAGTACACAGATATCTGAGGTGAAAAAAAATGTAGTTTTTATTCGTAAAATATGTTTTAAGAAAATCCCCAAGATGTATTTTTGAAAATACACAAATGTCATAAAGAAATTAGTTAAATTAATGGCAAAATGTAATAAAATAATAAGAAAATAAGAAAAATGTCCTAATTTGTTTTGCGAAATTATCCAACATCAAATATATTTTATTTATTCCTTCCTGCCTCTTCTCAGTCCTCCTTCCTCCCTCCCTTATCCCTTTCTTCTCCTCTCCTTCATCCTCCTGGTCCTCTCCCCTTCCTCCTCCCAGTCTTCCCCTAGCTCCTCCTCCCTTTCCTTGTCCTGGTTTTCCGACCCCACTGATCTGCTCTGACCCCATGCTGCTCCTCCTTTCCTCCTCCCAGTCCTCCTCCTTTCCCTTTCCCAGTCCTCCCACTGGTCCTGGTATTCACTGAACCGCTGTGACCCCACTCTGCTCCTCCCTAACCTCCTCCTTCCTCCTTCCTCACTGACTCACTGGATTAAATCAGACGAGGAGGAAAGCAGCTCCGGGGCCGTCCACTAATTCAGATTTGGATTGGCTAAATTTAGCTTTTCAGGTCCGCCGGCTTTCGTTGTCTTTGTTTTATTTATTAATTATTATTCCGTGGCCTTCGGGGCTGAAACGTCCAGACGCATCAGGGTCGGATCTCCTCGTGGGCCTTTTGACTCCTTGTTGTTCTTTTTAATCCAAGACGAGGTTTCCCTCCAGCAGACTCGTGTGTTCCACCACATGAACATGAAGACATTCGGTCTGCTTCTCACGTCTAGTGGATCTTAATGAATGATCTTAATCATTTCCCAAAGTGCTTTCTATATATATATGTTTATATAAACATACGTGACAACAATCCATAAATGTCAAAAACAACCCTCTTCTTCTTCACTGACAGGAAAGATGTTTAAGTCTCTGGACCTGTCGCTCATTGTGGAGTTCATGTTGATGTTCTACAAAGACAAACCCATCGACTGGCTGCTGGACCACATTATGTGGGTCAAAGTGTGCAACCCGGAGAAGGACGCGGTGAGGAGCCTCCGCGTCTCGTCCTCGTCGTCGCGTCGCAGTTGAAGAAGGTGAAGCGTTTATTTCGCGTGTTTTTCTCCTCCTTCCAGAAACACTGCGACCGGCAGAAAGCCAACCTGAGGATCCGCTTCAAGCCGTCGCTATTCCAGCACGTCGGCACTCACTCGTCTCTGGCCGGGAAGATACAGAAGCTCAAGGTACCGTGTGTGTGTGTGTGTGTGTGTGTGCGTTTGTGATCAGCCAACAGCAGATAAAAATGTATGTTATAATCAACAAAAATAATCTCTTACACTAATTTATCTATCCAAATTAGATTTTTGCGTTACATTACATGAGGAGGGAGGGAGGAAGGAGGGTGGAGGATGGGAGGAGGACGGGAGGAGGACGGGAGGAAGGAGGTTGGAGGCCGGGAGGAGGGAGGAAGGAGGGCGTGAGGAAGGAGGGTGAGGTTGAACCAGGTGTTCAGCCAAAGTTTTGTCTCCGGAGGGATGCAGATCGAAGGCCTCGGTGGGCTGGATCCCTGCGTCTCGGGCCCGCCTCTCCATCGCTGCCTCCGGAGCGACGGGTATCAGGACCGCCATCGGCAATCTGCTCCCATCAACGAGGACCGGGGGGGAGGGGGAGGGCGGGACGCAGGCTGAACACGGCTGCTGCCCTCCAACACTTTTAAGTGCATCACAAAAGCACCGGCGGCCATGCTACTCCTGCGTGTATCTTTAGCGTCTGTGCAGTGGACCGAAGATGCATTAGTCATCTGCAGCCGGCGCGGCTGGAGACGATACCAGTCCGTTAAAAAAAAAGGCCAATTCAGGGTCACTGGCTGTTAGCATTAGTTCCTGGTCGGCGCACGATGCCGTCATCTTCAACAGAGAGGTCACACGAGCCCTGATAAGCATAGGAAATAAATGTTCTGATTTAACCACATTTGACCCTGATGCGTTGCAGGATAAGGACTTTGGGAAGCAGACCCTCCATAAGGGTCACGCTAACCCGCTGGCGGAGGTGACGACCAGCATGAAGACCTACCAGCACTTCACCCTGGAAAAGGCCTACCTGGGGGAGGACTTCTTCTGGGCCTTCACGCCCGTGGCGGGGGATTTCATTCGGATACGATTCTTCACGCCGGTCCGCATTGAGAGGTGAGCACCAGGGAGCCACATGGTGATGAACACTAGAGGGTACCGGCAATACAACGTGTGCAAGAAGAGCACAAAACAAGGAGATACTAAAGGAATAAAATAAAATAAAAATCACAACACAGTTCTTTGTATATTATTTTTACCTTTGTCCTTCCTCTTTCAGGTATTTCTTTCGGAGCGGGAACATCGAACATCCGGGAGACAAACTCTTCAACACGTCAGTGGAGGTTCTACCATTCGACGTGAGTCTTCAATCCAGTTACTATCCATCCTTTTATGCTTCCATCCATCCATCCATCCATCCATCCATCTATCTATCTATCTATCTATCTATCTATCTATCTATCTATCTATCTATCTATCTATCTATCTATCTATCTATCTATCTATCTATCTATCTATCTATCTATCTATCTATCTATCTATCTATCTATCTATCTATCTATCTCTATCTATCCATCCACTTATCAATTGACTCATACATCCCTTCATCCACCCATGAATATGAATACTTTTTGAATATGTAACAGACATTTCCACCATACTTACATGGCCTCATGTTTGTACGGAATCTATTAATTATAAACAGTGTTAAAGTCTGTTTGCACAGAACAAACAAACTTTATTTACACAATATGAATTTGAGCTTGTGTTTGTGTGTTTTTCCCAGAACATTCAGGCAGACAAAGAGGCCTTGACAGAAGGGAGGGAGAAAACACCAAAGTACCATCGAACAGAAGATGGATTCATCAGGATCGGTGAGTGAGCGAAACAGTAAAGGGTTACATTTTGTTTTTGGGTTGTCCTTTCCCAGAAATAACTCTGAAATGCCCCGAGGGAATTTATATGAATCATAAGTCATTTTCGCATCGTGACGTCGCTTGATGGGAAAAATCAGGAGTCGTATCTTATTTTACTATATAAGTACGTTAAAACACGCATGTGTTTGATGAACTAATACTTACTTAGGCACCATATGTATACATAATATCAATATTGTGATATAATATTACGTATCACAGATAAATATTTTTGTGTACCGTTTGGAGGAAATAATACAGTTTTTTCTGGATTATTTGATGAATAGACATGAGGATTTCCTTTCAGTTTAAACAAAACAGTGTAAAGATTGAAGCATTTGTGACCTTTCAGTCCAAACTATTTAAATCCACTTGGAGCAGTTTAGTAAGAAACAAAAGTCATGAAGAGCAGACATGTTTTAATCTGACATCATAAATTACCAGCAGCTCTTTATCTCCCCTCATCTATTTTTCAGGTGAGTCGGCGGATCGATCTGTCCGGCTCTACCTCACTCTATTAATTCCAGCCGCCCGCCTTCAGACATCCTGCTCAGATCACCTTATATACCCTGAAATAACCCTTAAAGTTCTCCGTTCGAACACTAGATTCGTTTTTTATCTTCAGGCCTTTCGGCAGGTTTACAGGTTAATGATTCACACCAACTTGATTAACTCCTGATCACTTATTCTCTTCATTGACTGCAAGAGAAGCTTATAAATTGAACACAGTCACGCTCCCCAGAGGATGGATTTCACTGACTTTTCCTTTTGATGCCAACCTCAGCTCACATCTCTCCGCTAGAGACTCTTCTTAACAATCTTTTATTGCTCTCTGTACCTGAGAAAATCTCTCAGTCGTACAGGTGTCTGGATATTGAATTAAAGCAATAATAACACCAGATAACACCCTGTGATGAACAATAAGCCCCCCCAGACGGGGGGCTTACGGTCACACGCTCGTACCTGGGAGCGCGATAATCCCAGTGAGTAAAGCCTCCCAGGGATTACCGCACCGTTGAGGGGAAGTTACACAAAAACCGTCACTGTGCGAAAATAAGACAAGAACAAGACTCCAAGGAGGACGAATGAATGTAAGATAGGAAAAGAAACACATGAGTTCATGGATAAATGTCCATGGCTCTCTGGGTACATTAACAGCCGTTATAATCTGTTTAAACAGCATAAAAATCCTTTAATCACTATCTATAAATATATAAAGAATTGAATTATTCGTCAATACTTTAACATTCAAAACATTATTACTAATGAATTGACATTATTGAAATTAGTTTTAATACACTAAATTATTAGTGTTAATAACGCATTAACGTGATTACTTATTCATTCATATCATTAAGATTGTTTTTAGCACATAAACATTATCAATATTATCACATCGTCTGGAAGCAACAAATGCTTTACTGGCTTGAGCTGTACAAATATTTAAATGTTCTGTCAGTCAACTTAATTCTTGATTTCAATATAAATTACCTAATTCTCTGATATCATCTGATCTGCTATTAAACCGTTTTATGGTCGCAATGCATTCTGGGAGTTCATTGACCTTCGTCTCTTTCAGGAACGTTCAAGAGCGGTATCGCGGAGGGCGAGGTGGATCCCACCTTCGGGCCCCTGGAGGCCATGCGGCTCTCGGTGTTGACGGACTCGCCGGTCTGGGTGATTCTTAGCGAGGTAAAAACGCCCGGACCGGAACCAGAACCAGGGTTCGCCGGGTTCTTATCTAAAGGGCTTCACGGGGCTTTAGGGAGGATGCTGCCACATTTAAAGTCGTGGTTTGAGAGGTAGATGGGAGGGGGTTCTGGAAGAGGTCTACAAAGGCTGCACACATTTCAAAGAGGTTTATTTGGTTCCTGGGCTGGTCTCGAATGCGGTTCAAAGCCTCTTGGAATGCCAATTTAGGAGTGTGTGATAGGATTTCATGGGGTTTTGGGGGGATGCATCTTTGAAAAGCAGAGGGTATTATGGAATATTCTGCGAGTGCTTGACATTAAAGTTTTAGCTGGATTCCAGAACTCCTTAAGGGTGTTTTCTGGATATTCTTGAAAGGGAGAATCGTGAGATGTTTCTGAGGTTTTGGGGGTGCTGTCAGCGGCCTTCCACCATCTAAATAATTAGAGAAAAAAAACGTCAAAGGTCCAAATTCAAAAAGAGTAATTTTGTTTTAGTGGAAGCAAACTGCCCTCAAAGTAGTGCCGGTGTAAAAGGATTAGTTGCACTTCACCAGAGAGCAGAGCGGACCCCTGACCTTTGACCTTTCACTGAGGAGAAACCGTCTCCATGTTACACCTTTTGAAGAACGCTTTAGTCTGAAAGGCTTTTATGAAGTTGGTGTAACAGACTGATGTTGATCGGTGTAGCCTGACTGATTAAAAGGTTCATCTTTAACCATCATGGTGTAAATTCAGTTTTGTCTCCATTCATGTGATACGTGTTCACGCTTAAACACAAAGCTCTAAACACATTGCTATGCACCATTAAACATATTAATGAGTGCATCTATAAATATACTATTACTAGAGCAAAGTAAAAAAGTAAAAAACATTTTTTATGTTTGATGGTTTATGGACTTTAGGACATGCAAATTATTTTTTAATAATAGGAATTAATGTCAGCGGCTTAAAAAGTTTAAACCTTTAAAATCATTGGATATTTAAAGTATTTTGTTGTACTAACCCCGGTTTAACACTTTTTGTCTTGTTTTCTGTTCCCCGCAACTCAGATCTTTATAAAGAAAGCCGACTGAACCTCCCTGATTCTCACCGGCGGTGCCACAGCGCCTCCGTCTGGCCGGACCTTGCCGCTGCAGGGGCCGAAAGAGGACGCTGAACCCTGATGGCCCGCCTCCAGCTCGCCCCCCCGCCGGCCGAGGAGGAGTCTGTGTTTGTGTTGTACATACAGGAGAGGGTAGATGTTAAAAACACTGGTAGTCGCCAAGGCAACGGCACCACATCCTCTGAACCCTGCTGCTTCAAAAGACTCAAGAGGCGGTTGGTCCGGGCCTTTCTACCCCCGCCGGCCCCCCTCGCCTCACCCCCACGCCCCTCCAACAGTAACCGTGTATGTGCATATACGCATAGAGATGTACACACTTCCATATGAATGCCCCCTCAGTGTGTCGATGTGCGTCTGTAGCTGCTGCTCGGGGGGTTCATAGGTTTGCCTTAACGAAGACGAAGAGCAGACTCACGTCAAACCCAGACTGGTCCACGGACAAAAGCACCCAGAATCCTTTGCTGCAAACCTCGGCCTTCACACATCTTTGTTGCTTTAAACTACTGATGACGACGGCTGGTGTTTCACTTCTTCAAAGAAGCCTTTTAAAGTTGTTTTATTTTAAGTTAACTGAGGCCTTGTTACAGACTACTGCTGCAGTACTTTGATTTACTTCACACTACTCTACAGTTCTTTACTTACTTCAAAGTAGTAGTTGCTACAGTAATCTTACATACTCTGCTGTAGTTTGCAGTACTTTAAATACTCTACAGTACAATACAGTACTCTGAGGTGCTGTAGAGTACTTTAAAGTACTCCTACGTATTTGTCCGTTCCTCTGCTGTTGTGTATTACAGGTGCAGAGATTCATGTCTTTTCTCTCTTAGTCTCTCGTCAACTCTTTTGCTGAAACAACAGTCTAATTCAGTTTGATTTTTGTCCTTGATTTTGTCTCTTTGTTCCTTCAGGTTATTATTTTCATCCCTTAAGGGGTCCACATGTTCGTGTGTGTTCATGGAGACGGTCAACAGGGCTTTAAATGAATAAAATCCCAATATGCAGACTTCTGATTAAAGACAATTTAATTTACTTCTGATAAAACCAATTTTAAAAAGACTTTTATGTTCCTTTTAAATCAAATCAAAAGATTCTTTGATTGTTAGTTATTTATTAATTATTAGTAATGCCACGAGATCAGCTCTTCTGTCAAAACTTCCTTGTTGGGCTTCAGATGAAAAAGAAACATAGATCTGGAGAGAACTGAGCGTCCTCTCAAGCTCTCTTTTTATTTTCTCTATAAGATGCACTGGAATGCATTGCTATAATCTTGTGAGTGTCTTTTGTATCCTTTAGATAAAAATTAAATTATCCTCAACTTCTATCCAATCTGTGACTTGTAATAAATACTGAAATTTAAATGATTTTCTTTGCATTTGGGCATTGTGACGTGTGTGACGGAGGGCCTTCTGGTTTCCCTACTTGGGGTGGGGTTATGTGTGAGGTGACAGGAAGTGATCCAGAGTGGCTCTGACAAATGCATTCTTCAAGATAAAAGTCACCCTGGTTAGAGTCAAGAGGTTTTAAACTGATTAGTCAGTCTGTTCGTTAACATCTGACCACACAGATTTAAGCTTTGTGGCATCAGGTTGTGAACTTTTCTATATGCATCCGAATTGAAAATGTATATTTCCAAGGTCAGGGAGGTTTAAAAAGCAGCGAACAAAAGAAGAAGACTGGTGCTGAGTGGTCTGCTGAGACAAAGGGTCACATGAATGGAGATCACATGACTTCCGCAGCCCCTCACTGAAATAATGAGGGAATTAAAGGAATGGTATTTCTTTTGGGAGGGGGTTGCTCATGTAGATTCAAGACGTAGTGTTCAGTGCAGAGCTGGAGGGAGGACCAGGTTTAGTTCAGTTTAGCGTGAAGAATGGGAGGAGGTGGTAACGGCTAGCCTGCCTCTCTTTAAAAAATATACATAAAGGAACATACTAATGTGAGGTTTTAGGGGGATCCAGACGAGGTCGTCGAGTAAAAAGGGAAATTTTACTCTCGTAATTTTTCATTCATCTATGTAAAGTGTACAACATATGAATAACAGTACAGGTTATATTGTCACGTTTATATTCAATGATACCATTATACTCATTTTATTTTATGTAATTGAGTTTAGTTTTACATAATATACAAAATTTTAATTTGAACGCAAAAGGTTACTAAATATTTAAGGTAAGATAAAAGGGCTAAACATTCTGGTATTTTCTTTAAGCATCATATCGCAGTCCTTTTCTTCAGCCTGGTTCCAGCCAATCAGCAAGCACTTCCTCTGACAGCTCCGCCAACCAACGCTGTCCACGAGGTTCAGCTCGGGGAGGGGAGGGGTGGAGGAAAGCAGCTGTCATGTCCGACTGACATCCCCCCCTTCGACCAATGAGCCGCTGATCGTTGACAGGCAACGTCAAATATTTCCTCTCACCGACCAATCGTCGACGTCGAGGGGCGGTGGTTTGTGCCCTCCAATATCCCATGTGACGCTCCTCAGTCGTTCACATCCAAGAGCCGGAGGTGAGTTAAGAGACCGATAAACTGCACCTATTACCGGGGAGATCTGCCGGAGAGTTGCGCTAACTGAGAAATGTAGATTTTTTATACTCTTAATATGTTAATGATTGAGAAAACAGCAATGTTTAGCCGTTGAAAAGGAATAGCCGTGCCTCCAGCACGCCGTTAGCATCAGGCCAAGTGGCTAACTGGGGCTAATTAACGTTAACTGCAGGTGAATTCGGCTATAAAAACTAACATACTCCATTGGTCAAATGTCCCCCGAACCATAAACATCTCACGATGTATTGAGCTGAGATTGATGCTACTGTTAAGTGAAGTCGCTTAAAAGTCTGCTCCCGTTTTATATTCGTTAAAAACCAAAGCTAATTTTCCTTCGCAGGCAGCATCGCAGCTAAGCTAAGCTAACGTCAGTTGATTATCGGATGCGTTTGTAGCGGAAAACGGCGGATCCTCGCAGAGACGAGTTATATTAAGTTGTATAAAGGATCTTGTACCAAACAGAAATATGATGTGGAGGTTAAGTGATCAAAATAAATAATGAATCTGAATCATGGGGTCAGTTAGCACGTTACCCTGCATTAGTTGACCCTAATTTATCCGTTTTAAATGAGTTTTTCATTTTTCTCTTTCAAATACGAAACCGGATTTTGTGGAAACAAGTGAAGACATTGAGCCGTTAACGAGTATTTTCGACCGTATAGCCAATGTAACGTTACATAATGTAATTAATCATTCACTTGTAAAGATGAGCAATTCCGCTGGTTGTCAGCAATAAAAACATCATCATGACATGTGTATACATATTTATTTTTCATGGGATGGACAGCCTTGGAAACATGACTTTTTTCCATGAGTACATGTTGGGTCTAAATCACAAAAAATGTTTTGACGCCATCAGGGACGTTGATGTAATGCTTGCGGTTTTTATTAATTTATAACACACCGCAATTAAAGGGCCCAAGTTATGCCTGTGTATACAATCAATATTTCACTTGTGTCTAAATCTTTCTTCAGTGTTCAACAATCCAATTCTTCAAAACCAGTTGTTTAAATTAATGCCTGTGATGCATTTTCTTTGACCTAGTTCATCGCAACACTAGTTCCTGTTTGAATGCTGAAGATATTGATAATACAACAGCTTTGGATCAAGGCTGCCAACCGTTACAAATTCAGCACAAGGCTCTTGTGTTCACAAACGGGCATCCGTGAGTAGATTTTATGGGCTGGTGTTATCCGGTCTCTCCCGTGTGAAGCCTGCAGCAGACCGACCAGCTCAACCTGCTGCCTGCAGGGCGTGTAGCACAAACCAGCTCCACGAACTACAACGTCTCACTTGCAAAGTGAAACATTTTAAGTTCTCATTTACCTTTTTTAAAACTTTTTTTTTTAGATTTATCGAATGCCATAATCTTTCTAATTAACAAAATTATCCATTTGCTTTACTGGTAGCCAAATACACTAATTTAGTGACCGCGCCTCTTTGACATTCCAGAGGTACATTTGCAGAATGCCGTGACTATTTATACATAGAAGACTCATGAAGTCAATAAGCTAATTGTTTAAAAAAAATCTTTTTTTGTATATTCTTCATCGGTTCATTACCACCCTAGAATTTGTTTGTATATGTGTATATTATTGCTTTAAGGCTCTAAACTTGGAAAAGAGACACATTTGTAGTTAAGCAACTCAAGCCAGTCATTCATTCAGTGTTTACGATG
Source organism: Apeltes quadracus (assembly GCA_021346845.1). Lineage (NCBI taxonomy): Eukaryota > Metazoa > Chordata > Actinopteri > Perciformes > Gasterosteidae > Apeltes > Apeltes quadracus. Next base: position 4,190,782 of record CM037920.1, read on the forward strand.
GTTATTTCTGTTTTAAATAGTAACCTGCCCATCCGGTCTGGTATGACACTGGAGTTGTTCTCTACAGCCGCCTCCCATCAAATCCAGTTAGGAACCCGTTTTTGTTATCGAAGGAATAGCAGATGTCCTGCAGGCTAAATAAACCTTTAATATCCGATTAAGACACTAACTGTAAATCCAGACCCTCAGTCCCAAGGAACGCATCTTCAGCTGATTTTTCTGTTATCGGCCAATGAGATGGCTTACTGGAACATGATGTAGCACAAAAATGACGTTCTTCCACCGCCATAAATAGTCTTCAGTAATTGTTTGTTCAGTGATATTAATGGACTAATCTAGAGTTTTAATGAAAGATTTACTGCCTGTAAAATTCAAACTAAACGCCCACTATCTGGATTATTTGACAAATATACAAATTTTATTCAACAAAGCAAAATCTAGGGCCATAGAGACATCATATTTAGTGAATAATGGCGATTCTATTACAGTATTTTTGAATGTTGTGTAATATATATTCCTAAAATATGCATGGCATAAAATTATTTTCCTGTTGTAAATATTTCATATTTTCTTAAACCTTTTGGCCAGACGGCCTTCTTGCTAAACTAACGAGTGGCATCGACTAGCTAGCACCGTTAGCCGGGGAATGCTAATCCCGCTGCAGACTAATCTGATTAGCCCCAACTGTGCTGAGTGAGTAGAGAAGCCGTTTAACACACCCACAGGATTATTGACTTGTACATATTGACATGTTCATTTGCCTGTGCATGTTTTATTTTAAGTTAAAAAAACACATTATTATTATTATATGCTGTTTACAACACATGCCCAACACAAAGTAGCAACGCCTTCAGTTTAAAGGGCATTAACGGTTGCTTGTAAAGTAATTCATTCATTTAAAATGAGACTAATTGTGTGGTTAAACTTTTTTTTTCTGTCTTGTTACAGCATAAAACCAATTATGTATTGCATGTAGAATTTGATATTATTTTAACTAAAGTTTGATCTTTTTGCCTTGGGCTGGGGTTCGGCAGTTTCTAACAGTTGGAACATACTTTAAAAAAATGTATAAACTAAAAAAAATGTATGAATATACAACAAACATGAAATGGTAAATAATACCCATCCTGAGAAAAGTAAAAAAAAAAAAAGGCTAATAACTAGAATTATGTTCTTTTGTGACCCGATTGTTTGAAGTATGATCTTTGTACCTTCATCTTTCGGACGTAGACGGTGGGAAATTCATTATTTAAATGTAAACTACACAGTATGTGTTTTTGTTAATAATAAACCAGTCCGTCTCTGTGTTAATGTGCAACAGAGTAAATGTTTGTATGTTGTGGGAGGGATCGTGTTGCGTGTCCCGTGAGTGGTGCTTCGTCACCCGGACGACCGGTGGTTGCCTGAGAGACGCGTTAACAACCAGTGTGTTAATGATGGAGCGGCGTCAGTTTGTGATCAAGTGGTTTATTCATGCGAAAGTCTTTAGAGCTTTAAAAATGCACCAGGGACGCATCATGAGGAAGATGAAAACAAACAAGTGCTAACTCCTTCCCCTTCCGCCCTCCCCCCCCCCCCCCCCCTCCTCCTTTTTTTCCCTCTGTTCCCTCCCCCTCTTCATAGACTATGGATCAGAAGGTCGGGTTGTTGGTTCTCTTGGCAGTGGGCCTCCTCTGCCTCAGTGTGGCCCCTTTCTCTCGGGCTGAGGACCTGATGGAGGATGTTCTTGGTGACGAAGTTGACGTCGAGGATGAGCTGGATCTGGATTTGGGTTTAGCCGGAGCTGAGGAGGAAGAGCAGGAAGAGGACGTCCAGGACGAAGCTCCAGCTGCACCAAAAACTCCTCCTACACCCAAGGTGAGACTACTGGTTGGTCCGTTACTTCTGGTGCTGGCAGACGAGGCCTCGCAGTTCTGCACCAAACTCAAAGAAAACTAGCAGCTTGTTGTTCTATAATTAATGTTACTTTTGTTAACTACTTATATGTTGTATTTCAACTCATAACTCTGATATTTTACTTTTCTGTTCTTTTTTCTGGATGACAATTGGGGCGTATTTCTAAATCTAGGATAAATTGTTTTTGATTGAAAACAACTTACGGTTTATATTTGGTTGCGTTTTTCCAACAAAATGTCATACATGATGTCTTAAGGGATGGTCGAAAATATTAAATTGTAAAAAACAAAAATTGTAACGCTTCTGGCAGAGCTAAACGATGTACTTTTGGCCAGTGTTTAAAACAAACATGCTTTAACTGGGTTAAATCCAGTTAATTCACATTATTTAAATCTCTCGGATGAAGGTGAAACCATACGTAAACGCACCTGAATTATTTTATCATGGAAGTCTTCCTCATTCGCCTTAGGTAATTTACAAGGCTCCAGAGCCGATGGGGGAACATTTCATCGCTGAGTCTTTTGACCGTGGGACACTAGATGGGTGAGTACTTGAACTCGCATGTGTATGCGGGTACCTGAACTCACCTGTGTGTGCTAAACCGGTGTGTTGTTTGCAGTTGGGTGCTTTCAGTTGCCAAGAAGGAGGACGCTGATGAAGACATCGCAAAGTACGACGGTAAGACATGACACGTAAACAACTAATCACAAATCCAAGTAGTACTGGGGGGGGGGGATGGGGATGGGGAGGGGCTATTCAGATGTGTTACTTCACCACGAGTACTATTACCACATAGTTAAAATACCATTCTGTCCAAATACTGTTTCCCTGGGAAGGTAAAAAATACCACACAGTATAAAAACTGTCCAAAAACAATACTGTTGCATTAAATCATTCCTTCAGCAAAGGTATAATCAGTCAAATGTAATGTATTTTAATGTAAAAGCAGTATTAATTGTTGTAGTCTGTTGAACCGAATTCAGAACCAGAAATGGTTTTTACCGGATAAAAACCCGGCTGTCAAACTAGTTTTTTGAATAAGTTGCCAGATGATGACGACTATGTAACCTCCAGGTAAATGGGCGGTGGAGGAGATGAAGGAGAGTAAACTCCCTGGGGATAAAGGCCTGGTCCTGAAGTCTCGGGCCAAACACCACGCCATCTCAGCCCAGCTGCTGCGACCTTTCACCTTCGACACAAAGCCGCTCATCGTCCAGTAAGAAGAAGTACTCCTCTCAACACATCTCGATCCCCTCCTCTTGATGCCACTCATTTCTTTCATGTCTGTTGTGTTCAGGTATGAGGTCAACTTCCAGGCCGGTATCGACTGCGGTGGCGCCTACGTGAAACTGCTGAGTCAGACGCCCGACCTCAACCTGGTCAGTTTATAGTAATGTTATAGGACGAATGTTGTAATATTGGTTATAATGGTAATATAGTACCATACTGGAAGTACATTTTGTTACAAAGATAGGAACTTTAACACACCTTACCTGGATGATTTTGTGTGTTAACGTACCTTCTTGTGACTTCAGGACTTGTTCGTGGATAAAACTCCGTATACCATCATGTTCGGACCCGACAAATGTGGAGAGGAGTACAAACTGCACTTCATCTTCAGACACAAAAACCCCAAAACCGGAGAGTATGAAGAGAAACACGCCAAGAAGCCAGATTCTGACCTGAGGACATACTACACAGATAAGAAGACTCACCTGTACACACTGGGTAAGACATACCTGTACACTGGGGAACACGCCGTTATTATCTGTCCAGGTGTCTTAACTCCTAAACTCTGTGCCCCCCCCATCCCCCTCCAGTGTTGAACCCTGATAACACCTTTGAGGTGCTGGTGGATCAGACCGTGGTGAACAGCGGCAGCTTGTTGACGGACATGACCCCCGCCGTCAACCCCCCCGCAGAGATCGAGGACCCCGACGACCAGAAGCCAGAGGACTGGGATGAGAGGCCCTAAGATCCAGGACCCCAGCGCCAGCAAGCCCGAAGACTGGTCAGTACAGACATCGTCATATATAGGAGACTGGTCAGGACGCATACCACATGTTTGATCAGCAGCAGGCTGAGAATCTGAGGTGATCTCAGTAATGTGTTTATGATTGTGTCTCTAGGGATGAGGACGCTCCCGCTCAGATTCCCGATGAAGACGCAGTGAAACCGGAAGGCTGGCTGGACGAAGAGCCCGAGTACATTGGAGACCCCGAGGCCGTCAAACCCGAAGACTGGTGAGAGCCGTGGCGACCCCTGAATGTTTGATTAAAAAAAAAAAAAAAAGAATACACCTTGTGACCTGCCCCCACCGCTCGCCTCATCCGTCTGTGTCTCCGGTTTTTCAGGGACGAGGACATGGACGGCGAATGGGAGGCCCCTCAGGTCCCCAACCCCGCTTGTGAGACTGCCCCCGGTTGCGGTGCCTGGAAACGCCCCATGATCGACAACCCCAACCACAAGGGCAAGTGGAAGCCCCCCATGATTGACAATCCCAACTACCAGGTGAGTCTCTAAGCCCCGCCCCCGTCCCTGCAGGCCAAACGTCCGGGCCTTTGGTGTGACGGCCCCGTTTCTGTCCTCCAGGGCGTGTGGAAGCCGAGGAAGATCCAGAACCCTGCGTTCTTCGAGGATCTGCAGCCGTTCCGCATGACCGCGTTCAGCGCCGTGGGGCTGGAGCTCTGGTCCATGACCTCCGACATCTTCTTTGACAACTTCTTCATCACAGACGACCGCACCACCGCCGATCGCTGGGCCGCCGACGGCTGGGGGCTGAAAAAGGCCGCCGAGGGCGCCGCTGATGTGAGTTGACATTTTGTATGCCGCTGTAATTGAAGGAAAAATTCAACTGTAGAACAGACTATGTAGAAGAAACTCCCCATCGTTGTCTCTTCAAAGTCAATTATCATTTTTCTCCTTTATATACAACCTCAACGTGTTTGTATATTTTTCTAGTGTATTTGTGTTAATGTGTTGCGGTTTGTGTTGCCACAGCCCGGTTTGGCAACTCAGATGTTGAGCGCTGCAGAGGAGCGCCCGTGGCTCTGGGTCGTCTACGTCCTCACTGTGGCTCTACCGCTCGTCCTCATCATTGTCTTCTGCTGCACCGGCAAGGTAAAACGCACACACACGCACACAGTGCTGTTGGCTGGTTAGAAGAGTCTTTATACCTCGAGGGAAAATGCAGAAAAGAACAGATGTGAAGTTCAGAAATGCCAATCCGATGTACCTGAATCATTCTCTGAGACGTCCTGCGGCCTTGTATCGCAGTCTGGGTTAGTTGTCTGTGTGTTTTTGTGTGTGTGGCTTCCACAGAGGTCTTCAGGATCAGATCAGGGTCAGTTGAGTCTCACAAGCTTACAGGAAGAGTTTAACGAAGCTGGACCCCCGAATCGACCCGCCTCCTCAGGCCTGGTGAATGATAGAGTAGCTTTGCGTGTTTTGTTTTGTGCTGGTGATAGTTCTGTTGTTTGGACGTCAGTAGTCTCAGAAACGGCCTGCACTTTTTTCAAGTAGGAGCTCCACTTCTCATGCCACCATTTTACTCGTTATATTCATTGGACAGCTTTACTTACTTTGAGGATTTAAAAAATGAAAAATTGTATTGTCCAGCTGAAACAACTGACGTCCTGGAAGTTGTTATTCTTCTAAAGTCTTCTTTCATATAGAAACGTGATCCCAGATCTAAAAAGATTTGAACATTTTTTTTGGTGTAATTAAATGTTTTTCACGTTGCAATTTTTTTGCTATTAATTCTATGTACATGAACGAATGCAAGTAAAGGGGCATGTTTCTGAAGGTTTTCACCGCTTGTGTTCTGCAGAAGAAGAGTTCTGAGACACCGGCAGCAGAGTACAAGAAGACTGACGAAGCTCAGCCCGATGTGAAGGAGGAGGAAGAGGAGGACGAGGAAGAGGAGGACAAGGCCGAAGAGAAGAGCAGTCCAGGTATCTACAACGGCTGGATTCAAAGAAACTCAACTCACCTGTCCGTCACGGTCAGCCTGACCTTTTAAATGATTTTTTTCTTTCAGCTGCAGAAGAGAACGGAGAGGAAATTCCTGCAGAAGATGAGGAAGAGGATGCAGGGACGGAGGCGACTGCTGACGAGGTTAAGAGGCACTGCTTCCTATTTTGGGCATAATGATGCATTATGGGGAATTTGTTTTAGTCAATCTTTTCGTAACTAGTGCAGATGACATGTGGCTTTAAAGTTTCAGCAAAATGCCTCGGAATCTAACTTGCTTTCTGCTGTGACCTTTGTCACAGACTGTTTTGGTGTTAGGGCTGCAACAAATTTCATTATTGACGATTTGACTATTCATCTCACGCTGAGTTTAAATGTGGTATATAAATTTACAACAAGGAGGGTAATAATTTAATAAATAAGGTTAAAGTTAATTTGGTGGTGTCTGGCAGGAGTGAGTTATGTTTAAGGAGCAACCTGTTGGTGAAAAAAAAACTTCAGAAAGTACACAGTCGGTTCGGTTTTAGAATATAGGGTTGGAAATAAATGCTGTTTAATCGGATACATTTATTTGTATTCTTTTTTTTTAATAAAATTGATCGCTTTTATTAAAATAATTATTTACAGCCTGAGTCTTTATCTTTTTTCTCTGGGCAAATAAATTTAACCGTAAGCTTTGTTTCTCCTGTGTAGAAGTTGGAGGACGACGTTCTGCGGAGATCTCCGAGGAACAGGAAGGCCAGAAAGGACTGATGCATCTTTACATCTCTGACCTCTACACCCCCCACCCTTCCTCCTAAAGTATCCCCCCTTCCCCTCCTCCTCTCCAGAGGCAATGAAGACTAAGTGGAACCCCGTGGCAGCCGCAAAGCTGACAGGAAACTAATCAAGACCTCCAACATATGGATGCTTGCTCATCATAATTCCAGTGTGAACCAGACTGAGGGTTTTTTTGTTTGTTTTTGTTTAGATAAGAGAATATAATTGAGATTAACTAAAACTTCCTGCATCATTCCACCTGAGCAGACTCAAAGTCATGGGATCAATGTGTCCTGTCAGCTGCGCCTCGGCCTCCCTACTAACGGCTCGCTAATTAGTCTCTTGACTGATGGAAATCTGGCCCACCCACTACTTTCAATTTGAAGTAGCAGCTTCCCTTTGAGTGACCGACAGCATGCTAATTAGCTTTGACATCAAAGTTCCAATTGGGGTAACTCTGATCTCAATTATCCAACAAACATTCAGAGAAGATTTTACGATTAGCCAATTGAAACACTGCTAATCTGCCGGTAATCTGGTGCTAATTAACGGTCAAACTAATTATCCGACAAACTATTGCCAATCAGCCTGCTAACAAGCTGCTAACTAGGCTATTGGTAAGAATAAAAGTCCACGGTATAAATCTCAAAACTTCTTGCTTACTAGCCCCTCAACCAGAGTGCTGATTATCTCAAGCTCAGGGTGCTAATAAGACTACAGTTGGTCAGAATTATCCAACAACCATAATATTTCGACAAACATATTGCCAATTAGCCCTTTAAATATTAAACAAGTCTAGTCTGCCGGGCTAGCAGCCAGCTTGTGAGCAAAATGCAATTCGCCTGCTGTCAGTTGATCTATTAGCCTTCTGGGAGATTTACAAACTATCAGGAAATGAAGCCACAAAGTGTTGCTAATTAGTCTCCTAGCATGCTAATTGGCTCATGAACAACTCCGTAGTAACACGGCCACTTGTACTATTTTAAAGCTGGGGGGGGGGGCGCGCGCTAACAACTCTGCAGATATTGTAATTTAATTACCAACAACTAGCTAATTAGCCTGGTAAGACGCTAATTCATCTACTAACGTTGGCCTTCATAGATTTATCAAATTAGCTAGAGATTAGCCACCATGCTAATATTTACGAATGGCCACTGATACCTTTTTTCTGATCTGTTTACTAGTTTAGTTGTGTTTTTGTAAAGCTGTTGGCTCCACACACAGCGCTCATTTTTTTTCTTGTTTTTCTGTGTATTTTCTTGATGGCAGAAGGGGGGTCAGAGGTCAGAAGCAGTGAGCCTGGAACCGTTGGAAGCCTTGGATTTAATTATCAGACGCTGGTCTCAGCAGAAGAGGTTTTCACTCCCGTAGATTTTTTTTTTTTTTTATTCCATTTTCTGTGTTCAGCTGTTTTTGATCTGTCCAAACAAACAGGCAATAGCTCGTTGGCTCCTCTTATCCACCTGGATCTTTCTGGGCGTAGATCTGTTTACCTTTTAATGTTTTTACCACCTGTGTAGCTTATGTTGTTATGACAACTATCCCGTCTTTCTACAACCCTGTGAGAACAGAAAGAAAGGCACTAAGAGGCAAAAGTGAAGCGCGTAAGAGTCGCCTGTCGACACACACTTTACTACCTGAATCCGTGTCGGTAACAGCAGTTGGACGTAATAAACTGAACTTGAGGGTAACTCGCAAATCATCCGGGTTACGTGACAAGAACGTCAGATAATTTAATCCGCTGATAAAGACTGAAGATGCAAGCAAAAACCACTAAGTGAATTTGGAGTGAAGAAAAAACTAAACCTGTCAGACACGTGGTTGAAATTTATTCTGCAGTTACGAGTTTTATATATTAATAATCATGTCCTCCAGAAGAGCAGAATAGGCCCGACAATATTAAAAAAAACAGGAAACCAACCACCAGATGGTAAATCTTCATTATTTCAGCTGACAACCACAAACCAGTTTCTGTAGCTTTAGGCTGGAATTTTGACCTCCTGACCTATTGGCGCTGCCATCAAAATAAAAGGTTCCCTCCACCAGTGTGATGCTGAGGAAAACTCGAGAAACCATCATGAACATGAAGTTTCTTAATGATTTTTTTTCTTTATCAATCAGGAAATCCTTTTTAGGGTTATTTATAATCCAGAAGGATCTAACAAACTAAACCTCCCCAGACCTTTTATCCGGTATCTTTATTAAAGAATCATTCGTTGGCATCATTGTACTGATTTAAAGCGCTTAAATTAAATAAAAACAAAGCTAGGTTTGTGAATGTCAAAGTTGTTTGATAAAACAAGTAACTACATTAGTTCAGTCTTGTACCCTCCAGTGTGTCCTTTTTTTTTTGTGGACTCTTGATCAGGATTTGTTGACCATCAGCGTGATGAGTAGCCAACGGTAAAAAGGGGCGTCGGTCAAAGTTTGGGGCACGGAGATCCCGGCTTTCATAACCTTCATTTTTTTTATAGGGTGAACAAGAGAAAATTTGTATTGTTTTGTTTTTGGCTGTGCGCTTCGCTGCTTGTAGTCCTTCATGTTTTTCCCTACGGTGTTGTGATGCAACTTTTTGTTGACCTCCAGGCTTTAAGGACCGGTGGCCTCCTCCGGAATATGTCCGTCTCAGCAGTTCTTGTGGTCCTCTCCCTCGTGTTTTTGTCTCATTCTATTTTTGTGTCTGGCTGAAGCTGCCTAGCTGAACCGACTGTGGACTGAACACTGTATCTGCTGGTTAAACTTTACATGACTCTGTAACTCTGTGCTTTTTATTTTTTATTTGTCGACATTGTGTTTGAACTAAACGTAACGGTGGGTCCTGCAGCCTGTTTCTGATGTACACACTATGTAGAGAGGAGGACCGGGGCCAAAGGTCTGTCTTTGAATAGAAATACTGTGATGGAGCCGGGGTGAGTGTGTATGTATGAGTGTGTGTGTGTGTGTGTGTGGTGTGTATGTGGACATGCAGTCAACATTTGTTTTGATGAATAAAAAGGCCAAAAGAAACTGAATTATGAATGTGATTTTGATTTATTCCTGAGACAAGATGTAACTTAATTTTTTACTGTAAAAAGTGCAGCATTACAATAGGTCATCAATTGCACAATTGAAACTAAAACAAAGGTAAAAGGTATTTTCATCGTTTAGTTCTATTGTAGGATATTTTAAAAAGTAATCGATATGGTTCTTTTATGTGTAAATGAAGTCATTATGCAAATTGTTGGTAAGATAAATGTATAATATTGCAATGTATTTTCGTGATCTAGTCAGTTAATTCTTTGTAATTGTGTTTTTATAACCATGAAAAGCAGCAAATAAGTGGTACAAATACATAATGGGAGTATCTTGACGTTATTGAAAGACAGTGATGTTATACTTGGATTACAAATGTATTCAGTGAAACGTCATTACTTGAGATTAATTAGAGTATGATTATAATGGTATGATTATAACCTATTATATATATGTTCACGATTCCCTGTTGTATCCTACTAAGTTTTCCTAGTTCTACATTGGCTGGCTGTCCTGTCAATCATTCGCGAGGCAGGAGCAAAGACATTCCTCCTGTCGCTGATGGAAAAAAGAGAAAGTTTCCAAGATGGCGGAGTAGCCTTGCCTGTCCGCTGGAAAACAATAGAAGCAGCACTGGAGGGGCAACGTAAGCCCGTTTTAACTGGAGAAAACCGCTCGAAAACCATACATACCCCGACTCCGTCTCGGCCAGGTGGGAAGGAATATCCGCACCGGGAACCTTGGGAGAAATTATAACTATGCTTTATTTAGACGTTTCGGGCTAGCCACTTAGCCTCCTCGTCGAGCTAACGGTAGCCCGTCTAACCCGTAAAGCATAGTGTTAGCAGCTAGCGGCTAACGGCTACAAGGAGGCGGAGGATCAGCTGTTTGCTAGACAGATGCTGTAGGAAGGAGCGGAACGGAGACGCTTTCACAGTAAGTGAATTTAAATAAGATGATCTGGAAAGTCTTTTCGCTTATTTTCACGTAACGTGTTGGGTAAACACAATCCGTTTTACTGGCTGATCGATCGCTGCCAAGTTTGTGAAGTTGTTAGCAAGGAGCACTAGCTCGCTAACTAGCTCGTCTTGTCCCCGCTAACCAAGCTAACTACTTTTTAATACTCGAACAAAAATAAGAAAAGTTTTGGTCAAAGTAGATACCCCTTATGATGCTCCGTCGGAGGACTGCGTTATCGTAAACAAACACGTGAACGTGTGAGCTAGAGGCCAACGCCAAATAGCTCCAAAACCATCCAATTTATGATAGTTTTTAAAGGAATTCTCGACGCTCCAACTTTGATTTTTTCGAAGTGGAGGAATGTTGCTAACTTGGCTCAACGGCAGTTAGTTTGATAGCGAGCGAGTACACTTTTTCATTTATCCAAAAATAAAAGGAGTGTCATTTTTATTATTCACTAAAAGTAGCTGGCTTTGTGTTGCTTTTTTTTTTAAATACCGCAGAGATTAATCATTTTTTTCACGCGATTTGGGGTTGAACTCGGGCGTAATGTGACCCTAACAAGACACCGGATCTGTTTATTTACGATTTAATTTAGCCAAGGATCAATTTATAATGCATACATAGTATGTAGTAAAGTCGAGAGGTGGTGCCGCACACATAAACCTCAGTTAGTGTTTTCGGCAGTGAGGGTGGCTGTGACTGAAGGCCATTAGCAAGACAAAGGTCGCCTCCATGGAGCCAGCACAGGAGTCTTTGTAAAGGCAGAGGGGGTGCAGGTTGGTGTATAGGCGCCCAGAGTAGGAGCCGAATAATTCAGCGTTTTTATATGGACGAAACCTGAGTCGGAGTTTTTTTTCTTTTCCTTTTTTTTTTTTTTTTTAAAACAAACACTACTACTACAAAGTATTTTATATTGATGATGGCGGATTTTGTTACACCGCGACACAGCGCGGTGATGGAGAGGCTCCGCCGGAGAATCGAGCTCTTCCGGCAGCATCACAACAGCTGCGAGAGTCGCTACGAGAACGCGACGCTGGAGCGGCTGGAGCTGGAGAGGCAGCAGACCTTCGCTCTGCACCAGCGCTGCCTGCAAGCCAAGGCCAAGCGGTCCAACAAGCACCGGCAGCCGCAGCCCAGCGGCGACCAGGCCGGACCGAGAGCAACGGGTGGTGCAGGCGGCGGTGGGTGTGCAGCAGGCGGCGGCGGTGGCGTTGCAGAGCTCGGGGAGAGCGGAGGGACCACGGCGGCGGAGCAGAGCCGGAGCAGCACCCTGATAGTGGTGAGTGAGTGAGCGAGCGAGCGAGCGAGGTCCGGACGGTGGAGCATAAACACACCACCACGGGCGGGTGGTGCGATAATACACCTCCCGATAGAGACAGCTGTCAGGGCGATCAGCTGGTGCTCAGTTTAAATCAGATATTTACAGCTTCACGCTTTTATCGGGCGTGTTGGTGTGACTCAATACTATCACAATACGTTTTGCATATTAATGATGATGGTTCAAGGACTAGAGGATAGGGTTATTTGAGGATAGATATCAGTGGTGTGTAACAAGGTGCAACTGGTGAACCCATTCCTGCTGAAGATGACTGGATTCACTGTTATTGGTGAGTCTTTGACGTCTCGCATGCGGGTTTTTAAATAGATTACAATGCAGAGGAGTATCTTGCACAAACATTATACACTCAACTGTACACCCTCCTGAATACTGGCAGCAAACAATAACTTTTTAACTTTAATTTTTAGTCCAAATTATTTCTCTTCATGGTTCTGCTTTATTGATTGGTGGAATGACCCCTCTGATGACATCAGGACCGCAGAGAGTCTTTACATCTTCCGCCCCAAACTAAAGGGACAACTCTTCAGACTATACCTTGACTAAAGAACACAAAAGAAATTGTTGCACTTTACTTATTATAGCTCTTATCTGTAGTAATTAGCAAATTGGCTTATTTGAAGAAATTGCATTTTTTTCTTTCTGGGATTGTATCCTTAAATTTGAAATGCACATATTGAAAGTCGCTTCGAATAAAATCATAAAGGATGTTTTTCATCACATTTAATCATGCATTATTAGTGAATTATGAGTTATTTGTGTTTACGTTTCGTTGTGTACAACAGAACAACACTAGGTTGTGTCTCATAGTACCTCTTTATTTAATAAAAGTGCACCGTTGGCTTGATAATCTAAAATACTTAATGGGTGGCATCTGAAGGAATCTTGTTTTGTTGCTGAGATTAGATTATAAAATCCAGTGGCTGCAAGTGAATTTAAGAATCTCTGTTGAGAACAGGCCATGAAACACCAGTTCTAACTAGTATTTACGTCTAAATCTGAAGCTGAAACTGGCACTGACATCAGATCACTGGCGTGTGTTTGAAACTTTTGGATAACGACAAAGTAGACTACTGATTGGACGCATTTAGTCTTTTTTATCAAAAACGGGGAATAAATAAATCCCAGTTATTGATATTTTCTCAAGCTATATAAAAAACATCTTCACTTCAGTGGCACACAATTGTGTTTATGTCTTAAATGTTGTGTCCATTGTCATATATATATATATATATATATATATATATATATATATATATGAGAGAGAGTAAAAACTAAACTTGTGTAAGACAGACAAATAGTTCTTTTAATGGTCCTTTTATGGGGTCATAGTTTCCATAAAGGAGTTCTCCTTGCTTTTTTAGCATGTTCTGTTGAAGTTTTTGGTTCCTGCAAGAGAATCTCTGGGAGATTTTAGCGGTTCTTTTACTGGTTTTTGTGGTCAGTTTTAAGTTCTAGAGATCCTGTACTAGGCTCTAAAGTCTTGTCAGGATCATAGAAGGCCAGAGTATTTAAATAATAATGTAATAATATATGATCTTATTATAAATAATCATGCGTCACTCATTTTAACTAAGTAGTCACAGCCTCACCGGAAGCTAAATATTTATTATTCTCATTTGCATACATTGGTTATATCTGTTTATAATACCACTTGTTTCAGCTGCTCCCCTATGTTTACATTATTGTTGTGCAGTTATGATTCTGATTATAGCTAAGCGTTATTTTCCCATGGTGGCTTCATTTCAGACGTGAATGGTATGTCTAGTAAAAACGATTTGTTCTTTGTCTCGTTGATTTAATAATGAGCACGGCTTCTGAGCATGTGAGGCACATCAGCACTTAAGCGTTTTGCCCTTCTTCGTTTAAGGCTCTAGTCTCTCTACTAGAGAAGCCCATGTAATATAACTAATATAACTACAACCGAGTGGAGGGTGGTGCTTGTCAGAATACACGCTTATACGCTTACTTTTGAGGCCTAAAAATGAAGGTTCTTTTTTCAGATGTGACAATTCAGGAGGTTTTGGGTTCCTTTTTAGAAAGTTTTTTTTATAGGTCTGATAAGCGGTTCTCACATCCGGCTACTATTTGTTCTATGTAGTATTTGACCATTCCTGTGCGTGTCTTGTGTAACATTTGGCCATGTCTGTGTGGGTGTTGTGTAGTATTTGAAAGACTTGACTGATAAACAGGAGTACTCCACCCTCAGTGTGCTCCAGAGCGCTCCGTGCCGACGGAGGCTGACTGGAGCCCTGTGAGGTGACTCCGTACCAACAGAAACCCCCCTACAGCTGACTCATCACTGTGTTTGTGTGTTGGAATAACAACACAGTCAGAGCAGAGCGAGGCATTTCCTATGTCGACATCACGCTGCACGTCGCCTACGCGGGGCTGTGATTGGCACCTCTAGCTAGCGACATCACTCCGCTGATGTTAATATGTCGTGTTATAAAAAAATATTTTAGGGGCAGATATTGATATCTACTTATGTTTTTTAATCTAATATTTTAAAGTGAAAATGTAGTGTAACGTGAGAGGATGTTTCTTGTTCTTCTGAGTTTGTATCCTTATGGTTGAAATGCACTTAGTGTAAGTTGCTTTGGAGAAAAGGGACTTGTAATGTACTATTAGTGAGATTAGTGTTAAAAGACAGTCAGTGGTAATATTATAAACTTGTATATATTTATAAATCTAACTCGATATTTGTTGAGTTGCTGGATTAGCTAGGGATCCATTTTATTTACCAAAAACTGATATCATAAAATATCCTATGTTGATTCAAGATGTAACCAACCAATATAGTTCAGCCTGCTCGCTTTTTACACAAAAACAAAATGTAATCATTTAAAATGATTCCAAAGACTTTTGACAAATGTACAATAACGGTATATCTAAGGTTGCATAGTTGTAAACATGTCATTACAAGCACATTATGCCTAAAAGAATCTTTAATTACGAATTGATTATTGTTAAAGAATATCTATTTCCCCCAGCCCCACACAGTTTGAGAACCACTGTTCCAGCGTGTTTGCAAGGACATAGAAATAAAAATAACCACACCGTAATAACAAATAATTACCAATGATTCCATTGCAGGAAAGTTTGCAATGGAAGCGCGAGCAGCTGACGTATCAGGGCTGCATGTTTTAGATTCTTGTGGCGAGAGACCGAACCTTCACTGAGTCACTAAAGATATTCAGAAGCATTTTGTGTTGTGCAAAATATGCAGACCTTGTTGTTTTCAGCCATAACAGGCTTTCATTATCTTCCCCGGGGCTTCAGCCAGCATTCTGCAGACAGTTATCTCTCAGTTCTGATTTCTTGAAAATGACTCCCATCAGTTTTGGTTGATTTGTCACGTTAACCTTCGACTCTCTGAATTATGTTTAATCACTTTTGAAAGAGACTCCAGCCATCACCATGTGAGTCATGGCGAAGCAGCATGTCCCTATTCATTCGTTATTTTTTTAAATTTATTTGTCTTTATCATGAATAAACTGGAAGTGGACATTTTGGGGTAATTTACTTGTATTTACCCTTCTCAATAGTGTGGCCTCAATAGCACTGCTGTAGTGTGCATGTGCTGCAAGAATCCACTTAACCTAGGATGAGTATTAGTAGTCGTACTACTGATGATAGTAGTAGTTTCATTAGTGAGTCGTTAAGCCAAAGCCGTCTACAGATTAAAGGGACTCAAATTCCCAGAATGCCTCTGCACTGCTCTGTGCTTTGTAACCTCTTCCACCCACGTTGGATGGGCCGCCCCACCAACACCTAGTGCCGTAACCGTGGTAACAAGGAGTCAGACCAGTATTTCAGGTTTAAGGAGTTTTCAGGTTTTCTATCATTATTCCTTCCTTCCTTGTAGTCAGAATGAACATCACTTAAATTCCCTTTAATGTAATTATTCGCTGCTCAAATTCAATTTATGTCCTAAGAGACCGTTCCCCTGTAGTCGGCATGTTTTAATGAAAGCGTTGAGAGGGGGGACATGGGGAGAGACATTTTACCATTGTACATTGTAAAAACATGTAATCTCAGCGTGTCGTAAATATTTAATTGTTTATCTCTTCAACGGCCTCTCTGCTTGGTTAATTTCCTAAAGTGCAGTAAGAATTTCTCCGATTTATGGTCACATGATTCCCTAGTTTCACCAAAGAGCTCAGTTACTACTTTTAAAGAATCTTGTGAAAGTAAACATATTTGTAATATTTTAAATGATACAGTCAGTCTTTATATATAATGTACTAATATTCAGAATACGACCCAACAGTCTTCTGATTAAGATGTCTTGTTTTTCTGTCTTTAGCCGATATAAAATACACATTTTATTTTTATACATCCGTTTCCCCCCGTTTATGGCCGACTCCACGTGTTTGTACATAAACCTACCACTCGACAGCTTGCAAGGATTTTTGCCCCCACCCAAAACAAAGGAAAAGCCTTTGATTCCAACATGTGGAAGATCAGCTGACCGGGAGCCGACTCCGAAAGTTCCCTTTTTGATCCGGAGCTGAAGCAGCGACCCGTTGCTGCTCTGAGGAGGCTCTTTGTTACCCGCGTTACTCAACATCGCCTGCAGCTCACTGTTATCAGAAACTCTTCTGCACGGGCAACGGGATGAGGAGCCTTCATCACACTGACATATAGAGGGCTTCTGTTATGACCCGTAAGAAACCGCTTTCATGAGGCAAGTGGCAAATGAGGACAGGGATGTTGCGCTTGAATCAATGGATCAGATCAATCCACATTTTCACTATCGTCTTGGACAATTAAAGTAAATTATATGGGGGGAAAGTTGGTCTTTATCGTGAATGGCTATAAACACAAGCAATAGTAAAGACCAAGCTGAAGAAGGATTCCATTAAAGGAAAAGGAAGTCTCCCTTTGCATCAAAATATTTTAAATCATATTTTCTTGCTTATTACATGTTTTCATAATCAAAACATTTTGTTTGAAACTGCAGACGGGGGGTTTCCTGCGTTGCAAAATACCCTTTGGTAGTTCTGAATCCTTGTCTGTTTGTTCCTCAGCTGCACCCGGCAGGTGAAGAGGAAGCTGGAAAACGCCGGCTCGCCCATCGGCCGGGACCAGGTCAACGGCTTCAGCGACTGCTTCCCCCCCAACAAGAAGGCCTGCCTGGACAATGGCTCCCCGCTGGACTCCAAGCTGGGCCTCAGCGACGCCCTCACCTCCAACGGGACCCACGTGCCGGCCGGGGAGTCCGCTGAAACGGACTTCCACCGCAAGGAGATGAAGCAGGAGCCCGACGACATCCTGCCCATCATGCCTCCGTCGGGAGCAGGCAGCAACAGCCTGTTCCCCGACCTCAACCTTAACGAACAGGAGTGGACGGAGCTGATGGAGGAGCTGAACTGCTCCGTGGCCTACGAGGACATCCAGGACATCCTCAACGACGGCTTCGAGGAGGACCGCAAAGACTCACTAGTGCCGGGCGGTGTTGGGGCAGGTGGAGGAGGAGGCGGCCAGTCTTCCCAGGGTTTGCTTCTTCCAGATCTGGTCAGCGTGAAGACTGAGTTCTCCCCGTCGTCTGTGGCTTTCGAGCAGGACTCGCGCACCGGCTCCCCCCACGTCAGGTCCGCCTCCTCCGGCCCTGCTCCGCCTCACCCCACCAGCTCCC
Source organism: Apeltes quadracus (assembly GCA_021346845.1). Classification (NCBI taxonomy): domain Eukaryota; kingdom Metazoa; phylum Chordata; class Actinopteri; order Perciformes; family Gasterosteidae; genus Apeltes; species Apeltes quadracus. Next base: position 4,208,361 of record CM037920.1, read on the forward strand.
CCGTCGCCTCGTCCGCCGCCTCGTCGCCAGCGCTTCCCCTGTCCCAGACGGCCCCTCCGCCTAGGCAGCATCAGCCTCCTCCCAACCACCATCTCCCTCCGGGCCCCCCGGTCCCTAAAGACCTGTCCCCCGCCCAGCAGCTCCAGCAGCTGGCAGCCCAACAGCAGCGAGCCCAGCACCTCCACGGTCAGATGCAGCACAAACAGCCGCAGCCGGGGGCCAAGTTCCACAGCCAGGGGCCCCACATTCACCCCCCCTCTTGGCCCCCGATGTCCAACGCCGCCCAGAGCCCACTAGGGGGCGCCTTTAGTATGGATAAGCCCACCAGCCCCTCTCTCTACCCGCAGGACTTCAACCCCAACTCCCAGAAGCAGTTGCTGATGCCCGGTCAGCCCAGCAAAGGCCCCCCCAAGGCGGGGACCGGCGGCTACATGCCAGGGCCGGCCGGACACCCCAACATGATGGGTCACCCAACGCCGGGGCCGCCCATCGGCCACCCGCCTACGCCGGGGTCGCAGACCTCGGCCGCTATGCTGAACTACAACAACACAAAACCTCTGTCGCACTTTGAGGCTGGGCCGGGGCCCCCGCGGCCCCCCAACAGCCAGATCCAGGGCAAGGCGGCCCTGCTGACGCTGCTCCGGCAGCAGCAGATCAAACAGAAGAACAGCGTGAACTTCCGTCAGCACATACCGCACGCGCAGGTAAGAACCGAGCCCCCGGAAACCAAAGAGCTGTGAGGACCTTCTGCTGAGGTTCTTTAGAGGAAGTCTACGGTTTCATCATCGATTAATCAGCTGATCACTTTCTAGATTACTTCATTTCTCCAAATCCCACTTTAATGTTTTTAAATGTGTACTTAAAATATCTGCAACAATTAATCAATATGCAAGTAGTTGTTTTAGAGTAGTTCTGTTGACCAAAAGAATATATATGCAGGTCATCAGAGGAAAAAAAATGTCAATGCCACAATGATGACAAACGCTTTATGCGACTACAAGCGGCATGCAATTTTAAAGATTGAGCTTTAACAGCAGCTGTATGGATGCTGTTCCGCCTTCATAACCGACGGCACATTGCTGGAAAAGAGACACACACACACACACACATAGAGGCCTTCATTCCCAAATCGGAATGAGTTCAGTTTTTAACTAAATTCTTCTTCTGTAGAACTTAAGATGTCTGTCTGACCCTCTTAACAGCATTTTCAAGGTGTTTTTTCTTTTCCCTGTGGTCTTCAGTTCCTCTTTAAAATAAGTCCTTCTACAAACCGAACCATCAGGTAGAAGAATAAAGAATAAGAGCATGCAGAATAAGTGTTAGAATAACTGAAATCAGAAAAGAAATCCATGGTCACCCAAAGTGTTATCAATGTCCTCCTTTCTGCTATGTGTTTACTCCCTGAAGTGCCGTCACAGCTTGATTTATTCTCACATGACTGTTGGTCGCAGATGAATCAATCATGGCATCATAGTCTCCAAGAGGAGCGCAGAATTTAATATTTTTACAAAATGTAGTTAAAGTAAAAGGTTTATTTAAAGTTTTAATTTAGTTCTGTAGAATACATACAATGTGTTCAAAGACGGTCACAAAGATGCCAATCTGATGACAACGGTTTCTACAGCTTCTAGTGACGACAAACTGACAAGCTAAATGCTCCAAGGGTTAAATATGAATCTCTCTAGTGGACTTCAGAAGGTCTCTAACAAACAAACCCAGTTCCTCCCTCTCACGCAGCTGTGGCGCATTGACGCAGTGATGCATTATGGGAGCCTGAACAATGGGAGTCTGTTACTGCAGCGAGTCTCCTGCTGGCTGCCTGTGATCTGACACAGCGACGGCTTCACAGAACTCTCCAAACAAAGAGAAAGAGCATTCAACTTTTACCAACGCCCACCAAGCGTAAATTAATCGAATAGATTTTCTGATAGGCTTCTATAGGAGTCGCCCCCCGGTGGTCAGTGGACAGAATGCAGCTTTAACACGTGGAGCATCAGATCAACTGTTTAAAATGTGTCTTCCTGATTGTGGTGCAGCCTCGCTACCCGAGTCTCCACACATTATTTCCCTCTAAGGCTGCGCACTGAATACATCTGAATGAGATGTTTGTAACTTGTTGCACGCAGCTTGTTTTGAGCCTGCAGCATCGATGCCGCTCGCTCCCCACTGGCTTGTACTGGTTTCTCTCCCAGCGGCTGCAGATGGAGACCCAGAGTTCGCTGAGTGGAGGTGAAGCCAGGGAGGCCTTTTGTTCAGCTGCTTCAGACGTGTGTGTGTGTGTGTGTGTGTGTGTGTGTGTGTGTGTGGTGGGGGGGGTGAGTGGGGGGGGTTGGGTGTGGCAGGCAGGCAGCTGGTTACTATGTGTGGACGAGGGGGGGGCTGGAGGGGGGGTGCCGTGACAAAGACGCCTTTCATATTCTCTTTATTTAAATATAGCTGCTGGTTGTGTTTTCTTTGGACGGTTTCCTGCTGAGATCAACTTTTCTTTCTTGCTGTAGTTGTACAAACTATTGTCTTATAGTATATAAGTCAAACTATTGTCTTATAGTATATATAAGTCTTCCATTTAGTACAAGTACATCTGCTTTAACACTACTGTGTACTTTTTGTAGCATTTTGTAGTCTTTGGCAGTAAATTCAGAAAGAATTCAAACTAATTTCTGTATTTTCATGGATAAAAATAACTATCTATTGGTAAACAAGATACCTGAAGACTTGTGAAAATAAATATATAAAGTATGGAATTACACCCATGTTTATCTAAAATGCGGTTTTTATTTTAAGATTTGATAAAGAAAATATCATCTACTATTATGATTAATCAAGACATTTGTATTTTCTCATTAGGACCAGAACTCGTACCCGGCACCTCCACACGGCCCGGGCCCCGGCAGCGCCATGACGTCGGTGCCGGGAAACAACGGCATGGCGGCCCAGCCGGGGTCCAACGCCATGTCAACTAACCACGGCAACGCAGCTTACCTTGAGCAGTCAGGCGGCAGCGGCGGCGGCGGTGGCAGCGGCGCTGAAACAGCAGCAGCAGCAGCAGCATCAGCAGCAGAAGCAGCAGTACATGCAGAGGCAGCAGCTGATTGCCGAACAGGTGAACAGAGGTTCTCCTCAGCGAAAGAGTTTAGACCAGTCACTCGTATTCTTAGCAAGACTGTTTCTGTATATATTTTGCCCCTAAATCAACCTTTTTTTAATACTATATCGTTTGTATAATGGTCATGCCGTGTTCCATGAATACGAGATGTAAACAAAACAGATGTAAAGGAATTGCTATTAGTTTAAGTGCATGCTATATTTAGAATATTTTCCATGCTGAAAGCCAGAGTTTTTTTATTATTTCAGAGCTCCAGATGACAACCCCACATTTAATTCAACAGGTGACTTCTGGTGACCCCGAGTAGCCTTGGTGGGACATCATGGGAATATAATTATTTATTTAGTTTTTTGGTGACAGATCTGGAAGCCCAAAGCTCAACCCACTCGGGCTGTAGTCAACCAAAGAAGTCGACTAAAGTCTTGTCCTGCGCAACGATTAGTCGACTAAACCGGCGGTCCCCAGCCACATTCCTGACCGGCCGTAGCCGACGACTCAAGTTTTAAAAAATGCATGGAAACTAAATAAACGGCCTGCGGACGAGTACCGAATGCGGCCCGCCGGCACTCCGTGTGGACATTATGCGCCCCCCCCCCCCTCCACATAGGCTAATTATATTTAGATTACAGTAATGCATAACTGCTTATAAAGGAATAAATATCAAGGAGTAAATCAATGAAAATTTCTTTATTGGTGTAAAATTGAAAAAATATGCATCTGGTCGACCAAGACGGCATCGACCGATTTAGTTGACTAAACAACTAAAGGATTGTTTACAGGGTTAGGATTGTCCAAATCTTCTGTTTTTGTTTACCTGTATTAATCACTGCATTCTAGTTAATGTTGACATATTAACAAACTACAACATTGAGTGGATTTGTCACTTTACCTATAATCCCTCATTTAACCACTAGAGTTAATTTACTTTTTCAGGAGAAGCAGCGGCAGCAGGATCAACAGCTGCAGAGACACCTGACTCGACCTCCCCCACAGTACCAAGACCAGGCGGGGCAACCGGCCAATCAGAACCCTTTCCCTCAGCCGCCAGTCAACCAGTTTACAGGTGTGTGTTTTTTATTATTAAAGTAACTTCATGGCGTCTACCAATCTCAAAACTAATTTAAGTAAAATGAATGTATTAAAAACCAGAAACCTAACCATCAAATTAATAAATAATTGTCCAGGTGGAAATAATATGAACTTTATCTGTCATTGAACATAAATATTGAACGGAGATCAAACCGGCAAGAAAGAGCAGCAGCAGCTAAAGCAGCTAACAGGAATCTGATGTTACACATTTAAGACTGTTAAAATAATGAAGTGGTCAAATAATTATTCATAGCCTGTTACAGGATGCAGTGCTTAACGTTTTAGATCATAACAGGAAGTATCTTTTAATCAATTACCTCGTCCTCCTGTTTTATCTCATTTATTGTGAGTTCATTACTCAAGAGATTGAGGATTCTTTATTTAATTCGCTGATGAGAAAGTCATTCAAAACTTAACTAATTATTAAATATTTAAGAGAAAACATAATTTAAAGTATTGTTTTACAGATTTTTAAATTGTCATAACAACTTCTTCTGTTTCTCCTTCACAGCTTCCTCTCAGCCAATGGGCAGCGTCGGCTCCATGGGAGGCCCCGCCCCCGGGTCCCAGCGAATGTTCCCCCAGAACCCAGGCATGATGGGGATGAGCATCGGTCCAAGCGGCGGGCCGTCCGGCGGCGTAGCTCCGCCCCCGACTGGGAGCCAGGGGGACATTGGTCTATCGTCTTGCGGCGGCGGAGGGGGCGGGGCCGGTGTGGACGTGCAGCAGGTGCTCTACAACAACATGAACCTTCACCCCAACCACCCGTCACACCCATCCCACCCGCCCCAGCAGGCCGGCCTGCAGCGCCAGCCTCTAGGCGCCATGAGCGCCGCCTACAGGCAGAACCTTCTGGCTCAGCAGCACCTCAAATCACAACCCAACGCTGCGCTGTTGAAGCAGCAGCAGCAGCAACAGCAGCTCGCTGCCGCCCGCATGCCGGGCTCTATGCAGAGCAGCATGCAGGGAGCCGCCATGCCTGGTGGCATGCAGGGCACCACCTGGCAGCAGCAGCTGGCCAACCAGCCACCCTCCAGCAACGCTGGCCTCCCCCCCAACGCCTTCCATATGCAGCAGCAGCAACAGCAGCAGCAGTCGCGCATTCCGAAGATGCCCCCAGGTGCCGCGCCCTTCGGCACCAACCCTGGCGGGCGCCCAATGGGCGGGCTGAGCGCTGCGCACCAGATGATGCAGACCAACATGACGGCTGCACAGCAGCAGCGGGCGCCGCCCAACCTTCAGAGCCTGGGCGCACCGATGGCCGCCCAGCAACAGACTCAGCAGCAGGCCAATCAGAACCAGACCGCCCTGGCCGAACTGGCGGCCTTCGGCCCGGGCAGCGGTCGCCAGGGGCTGCAGTGTAACCAGGGATACCAGGTGAGCAGGACTGCCAGTCAGCAGCAGCAGCAGGTGTCGTTCGGGTACAACGTGGCGTCTGGGAGCTTCGCCGGAGAGAGCGAGCTGGTGGACTCGCTGCTGAAGGGTCAGAGCACCCAGGAGTGGATGGCCGACCTGGATGAGCTGCTCGCCGGCCACCACTAGCTCGCCACATACACCTGTCTGCACCTGAGAAACCCTGCTGAGCCGAGAGGCCCCAAAGACGAGTTGGGGAGGAGGAAAATACAAAAGTAAAAGAATTCAACACTGTTGTGTGGCGTCCCCCAACGTGAAGTCTGCCCGTTAGCGTTAGCCACACGGCTAACAAAGTCTGAGCTCTAAAAGAAAAACAAAGCGGTAAAGAAGTGAAGCTGCCGTCATGAACTGTCACATTCTTATTGTTATCAGAGTGAGGTTATATCACAGATATATATGTATCTGTATGAATCAGAAGCATGAGGGAGTTTGTTTTGTCCAGTCGGTTCAAAAAAAGTTTTAATTTCCTACATCTGGAGTCCAGATGTGCTTTCTCTCCTAGGAGAACGGTACCGGGCTTCATTCAAAAATTAGACAATTTAAGGATGAATTGCTGTTTTGCAGAATTGCACACGAGGTCAAACAGTTCTTTTGTTAATCTAGTTATTGAGGTATAAGGCGTTTAATTCTATATCGTGATATACATTACACGTGTTTTTGAAAAATTTCATTTTGGTGAATAAAATGAGTTTATAAAACTTTTTTGTAAAAAGTCACCACTAAAAGTTTATAAAACATACATAAAATGATATTAAACAAAACTTCGGTATATGTTGCATTAAAAGTTTTTATTTTGAAAATCTAACCGAAAAGTTGGTTTCCACCTCGTGTGTAAATCTGCACACTGATGTTTGTGTACTTCATTTTACACAGCGCTGATGTTTGTCTACTTCCTGTTGCACACCGCTGATGTTTGTGTACTTCCTGTTGCACACCGCTGATGTTTGTGTACTTCCTGTTGGAGGCTGAAAGGAGGAGTTGTGTTGAGACTACTGAGCCAGCGCCCCTACAGGCCGCCGGAGACGCTCTGTCATGAGTTTGATGAAGCGAACTCACTCTGACCGTTTAACACATTTAATGTGTCACTTTAAAGAAGCATAGCAGCGTTTTTGCATCTTTTACTTCAGTTTACTACAAATCAAAAGTACTTATTTTCACCGCAATGGCTTTTTTTTTTTAAGTCGATGCTGAATCTCTTTCAGTTTTCTGGAATACACACTTTTCTTAAACTATGAACTTGGTGTAGCTGGTTATGGTTAGCCGTCTGAACGGCTTTGCAAAGACGGTAACGCAGATTGAATCGAGTTATGATTTGATGTGTAGTTTTTTTTATTTTATTTTTTACATTTACAACGGAGTCAATTTGGGGATTGATTTGGTTTTTTTAAAATGTTTTTTAACCTCAATTCGACTTAAAATTCTGGTAAAGTTTGAGTTTTCTGTGATTTATTTTTCATACAAGAGGGAAATATTTAAATGTCTAATACCACACAGTGTGCTCTGTTTTTGATCAGCTGTGCTCGTTGACCTTTTGGATTCAGTTCAGTCGACTGAATTGTATAATTCCACTTCTAGTCAAACAGATCTTTTATTTCAGCAAATAATGAGTTTTGGAATCCCACTCCTGAAGTCTATGTGTTGCTTCCAACTGAAAGTAAACGCAGTAAAACCTGCAAAAACGGTTGCATGTTCCCTTTTGCTCTCTGAGCTGAAAGAACACTGTTTGGAAAGTGAAGGAGGAGCCTGAGCTCCTCGTACTGAGCATTAAACTGCACATCTGGACTCGTCTAAGGTTTCCAGATGTTCTCATTTTTAAAGTCTTTGTGACTCAACAGTTCTCCCGTAGATTTTGGTTTAAACGGAGGAAATAACGGTTTGGATTTGTAACCTGTTGAGCACGTTGTGCTTCTCTCAAAGTGAGGCGGCTTTCTACCAAATATCAAAATTTACTCTCATAACAGTGAGTGGGAAAAAAAAGTCTTTCAAGCTTCCCCAATTCTAAACGTTGCGGTTTTGTTCCCTGAATCTGACTTCAAAGAGTAAACGCTACTTCCTGTCAGGACGATCAATTCAGCGAGTGTTCCTCTCGTGGTTCTTATTGGATCGGCGTCATCGGGCCTCTTTGTCTCTGACCCGGTGGATCAATCTACTGACTTTTACTTCTTCAAAGATTTTGTTGTGTGTTTTATTTTATTTGTAATGTTTCGGATGTTGGGCCTCCAGCCTGACTCCGCCTCCCGGGCTCTTCTGACCGTGTAAATGTCTATAAATATATTTTTTTGTATGTATGCCTTTCCTATTGATCTGGAGAAGATAGATGTTATTTTTATATATTGCAGCGTTTTTGTAAGTATTTTATACTTTTGATATGGTTCTCCTGTAAAACAAGAGTATTATGTAAATATAGTTCTTTAGAAACAATTTGATTGTTTGTCTCTTTGTGTTTCTTTTACTGTGGACTTAATTATATAATCAATCTACAACTGATCCAACGTAATCATCTTCCCAAACGTACGACGCTGGGTATCGTTACCTTCATTGCTTGATTTCCATTTGCAGTACTTCAAGTACTCCAACCATGGTGTAGATATACTCACTAAACGCTCTCAAAGTGAATAAATGTATCGCCAGTATAATCTTTAAAGTAGTGCTTAATTCCACTGGTAATTAAGGAACTAATGTTCAGTTGAAATGACTATGTAGTCAGAGTTGAATAAACTAGTTTAATTAGTTCACACTCATGTCACACTCGGGCTCCTGTTTTATGATTTCCAGATTTTTAATGATTTTTCTGTTATTTGTAATAAATACTTAATGACAAACGAGCTTATGATACTTTTGACTTCTCTCAAGGACATTGTCCACTCATTTCCAACCGGAGTCGTTTAAACAGTTTTTAGTTAAAATTAATGTTTAAACAGCTCGCTAGTTAACCAGGTGGGCTGGTTTGCAGTGATGGTGCTCTTTGCCCCGCCCCCTCCCAGGTGTGCTCTTTCTCTGCGTCACCCGAACTGTCAGATGGGATTTCAGCCTCCAGCTGACTGTGCGTGTCTGTCTCCGTCTCACCCGTGAAGATGTCTGAGGATGCGGTGGTCGGCCTCGCCGCTGTGACCGTGCTGGCCGTCCTGCAGCAAGGTAACAATGCATGCTGGGAAATACCGCTTTACTTTGAAGGATAATCAGCCTGGAGCCTAGTTGTCCTCACTTTAAATACGTGTGATACAAAATGCTTAGTTATGACGCCCAGGTTGCTTCTGATTTTTTTTAGGGGTGTAACGATCCATCTATTACATCGATGTATCGATTTATATTCCTACGATCCAACTACATCGATCTGTGCTCGGCGAGTTGGCCTTATGGACGACATATATCGATCTAACATTGTTTTAAAATGTAATAAATCGATTGTATCGATACTAGGAAATAACCCATTGGATTTAAGCACGTCAGACTTTACATGGAAGCTTTTTCTTAGCACTTTTTATGATAAAGGCTTTAAATATTACGTTTCAGTCTGCCTATCCCTGACGTCATCGCCGTAGTTAAGGCGGCAAGCATCTATTTCCAAGGCATTTGCTGCGGGAAACTGCTGCATCAGTGTTTGCACTTTATTCAAATAAAATGTGAATGCATTTGCTATTCATTGTTGTTTACTTGTTTATTTATATTCATAATTAACTGATACCTGATTCCATTACAAGAAACAACAGGAATCTAGGATACTTCACCTGCACTGTTCAGTATCCAGGTGTTTATTTCAGTCACACTGGTTGAATTTTTGGCCAAGTCACTGAATCGTTTCGGATCGTATCGTTCTAAATTAACCAATATCGTCCTTGAATCGTATCGACAACCACGAATCGTGATACAAATCGAATCGTTACACCCCTAGTTTTTATATGACCATTAAATATCTGCACGCGTGTGCGTGTGATAGTGTCCTCTCGATTTGAATTGATTTTACTATTCTTCATGTTCTCCAGTTCAACACCCTCGTCTTTGCCTGTATTTGTTTTTGTCAGCAACGTGCTGTTTTGTTTGTTACGGTTCAGATTTGCATTTTGCTGTGAACACAAGGTGAACTTTGTTCTCTGCGGCTGCAGTCTGAAGAAAGTTAATATTTATATATCTGTGTGTGTGTGTGTGAAGCCTACTTCAACCTGCAGGTGATCTACGCCAGGAGGAAGTATTCAGTGGGTCCTCCGGCCACCTCCGGACCCCCGGAGTTTAATCGCATCTTCAGAGCTCAGTCAGTCTTTATTTATTGTGTTTTATAAAGTTCATCAAAATCTGCAGCAGATTAATATTCACCAGGGAAGCTAAAGGTTGTGTATTAACACTCAGATGTTTGAACTACTTCAGGCCAAATAGACGTTCCTCCAGCTGGGGGATTCATGTTTCGTTTCACTTTTTCAAGTGGCCTGGATCATAAACCTGCTTTATGGTCTGTTTGACACTAAATTGGTCGTCATTTACCAAATAAACATCAAGGAGAGTTGAAACTAAAGATGTTGAGACCGAGACCATAAACTCAAAAACTTCTACCGAGGGAACAAACCGAGAGAGGAGCCGTCATTTTCTCATAGACTTCTATAGACCCTTTCACAGCCCACGTGATCAAGTAGTTGCGCGCGCATTTTGGCAACAGAAGTGGTGTTCCCCACACCAGCTCTAACGTGTTAGCAACTCACTCCGAAAGCTTATGAAAAGCATCAAAATGTCTGGTTGTTGCGTTTACGGTTGCACTAATCGCTATTCCACCAAGGGGCTTAAGTTTTATAGGATTCCGACAAGATCACGGCCGTTTCAGAAGAACCGGCGGCGCCTGTGGCTGCAGGCGATTAAACGTGTTGATTGGAGCAAGGACATGATAAAAAATGCTGGCGTCTGCAGCGCCCACTTTATACCAATATCTGATCAATAATGTTTTGACCAGGGCTTGAAAGTAACATTTGCTTTCAGCCAAATCTCGTCTCGGACTGTGCGCGTGTACGTATGTTAGCTTACGTCATCATGTAAGCTAACGTACTTCAGTTAGCCGAATGGATCGGCTAACTGAGTGCTACTGGCTGGCTGGCTGGCTGCTGACATTTTAAACACTGTTGGCACTGTGTATTTTGTGAAAATTGTAGTTTCAAACGATGGTTATGAGAACATTACCGCAGAATATGTAAAGGAAATGCGGTCCACATGACCGCAGTCATAGTTCTCTCGTTGGTTGATTATAACCCAAGCCTCGTACATTGTTGTCTTGTGTCCTTGTCTTGACTAGGAAGAATTTCTGATTTCAACACACAAAACTATGTCATGGTATTTGACGTTCTGTACATGACCACAGACAACGTATTCATAAGCATGATTGATTTATATGCTCGTAATTTCTCTCTGGTGTACACGCTCGGTTTCTAAATCTGGCCACTGTGTATTTGGCCATCTGCTAACGTCTTCTATCCACTCCACTATAGTACACGGATCTGCTAGCCGGATACCAGTTGATAAAGTCAACTTTTTTAAATAACTTTCTCTCTGTGTTGCTTAATCCGCTCGCGTAGCTTGACATGCTGCTGATTCTCGCCATACTTCTGTTGCCAATATGCGCGCGCATCCGCTGCTACGTCATCATTGTGTACAAACAGTAAACGGGTCTTATAGACCGCAGGAGTCGCCCCCTGGTGGACACACTAGAGAGACGCAGATTCACCGTCCCCCTCCTCGCTCCTCCTAACGTCAACTCTGCGGTGTGTTCAGGGCCAACTGTTCGGAGTACTTCCCGATCTTCCTCTGCGTCCTGTGGATTTCCGGAGTCTTCTTCAGTCAAGGTGAGCGGACGTCGAACTCACCTCACCTGAGTCCTCAGTCGAAGCTTCATCTGCGTTTTCGTTGTTTCAGGTGTGTCTTCGGTCTGCGGGCTGCTCTACCTGTACGGACGCCTGCGTTACTTTCACGGATATTCTCAGTCGTCACAGCAACGGTAGGAGACGACTGTCCGCTGTTTACTGGTCTTATAAATCGGCTCAACACTTCAAAATAACTGGAGTCATTAAACTTTATTCTGTAATCAGGTACATTACTTAAGTCATTTTAACTTGTATACTTTAACAATGTATTTTAATAATTAAATAATGCATCTTTTTAATGCAGGACTTGTAAGAACAGGATTGGTTGATTGATTGGCTGGTCAATCCCTCTGCAGGCTGCCTCCTCTGTATTTCACCGCCCGGGTTCTGTGGGTTCTGGTCGGGTCCTCGGTTCTCGGCGTGTTCCTCTCGTTCTGCAGAGTTTACCTGGAGCTGGACCTGCTGCACGCGCTCGGCTGCGCCCTCGACCTTGTCTGAACGTCGACCCTCAGGGGTCAAAGGTCACTTCACAGAAGACAAAATGGGACTTTTTTCTTTTGGGAAATTGAGAGGTCAACAGTTTTGTTTTTGATCGTTAAAAATGTTTTTTGGTGGAAGTTTATTTAATCCCGTTCACTTATGTGACCATCTTGTAAAGACGTTATGTTTATTAAAGACGAGTTGTATTCCAGATGGCATACGTATACCCCACATATCTATACATCATATCACTTGCGGTTTCTCCACCAGGCGGCAGAAGATACCTTTCCCTGTAAGATATTTATCCGATAACGTGTTACTTTACAGAACCAAATATATTTTAAAAATGTATCCTTATGAAATAATTAGAATGAGTTACCAGTCATGAATATTAATTTAATGATCAGAACACAACTGTATTAAGATTAATTTAAATGAGAAATGTTTCCTTCTGAAGTGAATAACTTCCTAGAATGCAATAATCTCGTTTCATCGGGTTCTAACCAGAGACACTCGTTTGTGAACCTAAAAAGGAAACACTATCTTTTGTAGAAATTAATGACTTAAAATAATTTGTTACTGCTAAATACATTTTTTGTCCACAAGTTCAATAAAATTAGTATTTGACCCAATAGTCTTACTTCTCCATAGCGTATTAGGAATTTGTCCACAAAACATTGACGTTTATTTTATGCATGTTTGGACTACACCAATATTGGTCCACATTTAATGCATTTATAAAACATTAAACTTTCGAAACATCTTACTTTGACCCATTAAGTGTTTTCTTAATAGCTGCCAATTGAATCAGCATGCTCATTTCTAAAATAAAACCTGCGACAAATGTCATTGCACCAGGAAAACACCATGACGGTTAACTGATTCACTCTTTATAAGTCCTTTTACAAGTCTAAATAAGGCTTAGACGTCAATGACAATTTATTCTTGAAGTCTACAATAAACATGTTAATGTTGGACACTCACATGTGTCAGATCACTAGCTGGCAGACACTGAAACAACTCAGCCTCAGGCGAGTGTATGGATACGTCCGATTGTCCACTGCCTCGAAATGCGAAAACATTTCTATTAGAAACCTGCCGTCTTAAACTGCGTGAAGTGGAAAGGTACAAATCTAAGCAAACAGTTGTCGGGAACACACATTTCCGGCAAGTAATCAACCGTTCAAGTTTAGTGGAACGTAATAGTAAATTGCTAGCTCAGCCATAAAACTCAACCCATCGAATGTCATATTACTTTGTTTTTAAGTCAAGTAATCTATATTAAATAGACTTCAAATGGAGCCGGTGAACGACTAAATACAGTTGTCAAACAGCATTCATAAAAGCAAGACACCGCAGGGGATTGAACCCCGTCCTGACAGAGTCAGGAGTGCCACCACCGGAGTCTTTTGCTTTTTTGTTCCTGCTGTATTATGGGGCGAAAGCAAAACCTGGAGGAACAAAAGACCGAAGTGGTTTGTTCCTCCAGGAAAAGAAAACCACTTGGCTGCTACATTTTCCTGTCACCACATGACGATTTCTCTCGGTCACGAGGCTGAAACTAGAAGACAAGACACTCCGTTTCCCCCAAATCCCCAGGCATTCCCCACGAAAATGCATCGTTACAAGACTGAATCCACGATACCACAATGCCTGGTGAAACGCAAAGTGGATTTTCCCTTTGACATTCAGCTGGACTTGCCGATCATACCGAGAATGAAGTTTACAGCTGCAATAGAAAAACAGACAATTTAAGCCCCGCCCCCACCCGCAGAATCCCCACACAACCCACTCTTCGTCAATATGACAAGTTATGTCAATGCTGTCATTGTTGACTGCAACTGGGATTTACCACAGCGATTCAGAGATGCATTTAAGAACATATCCTAGAGGCTGTACCAAGGCACTCCAAGACTCCCTGCAGCGGTTTAGTCGCCTGGCTCAGTATCAAGTTAAGCTGAACGAGAAATCTGAAAGGAAGAGAGAAGAATGTTTGTTGCCCGCGCCCCCCCCCCCCTCCCAGATTCAAATGCTACTGCAATGTTTGACAACGACGTCATGAACAGTATGTTGTGTGTTACGGATAAAATGTTATGCAGAGCCAATGTGCATGCAACATGTCGAGTTACACATTAAAGCCATGATATGTTAAAAGGAAAAAAAAAAGAATCAAGAGAACCAAATTTACTTAACTTAGCACCCATGAGACAGAAGTGATGCAGTAAATGTGAGACAAGCTTGCAGCTCTTGATCTTAATGCGAGTGAATTCTCAGTGCTCCATCACAGGTTAGGCCATCCCAGATGACAAATTAAGACAATTTCAGGGGGAAATGCGACCTGAGAAACCAGAGGGAGAAGAAACAAAAAAAAAAGGGGGCACACAAACACAGAGCGGGGCTTCTGCGAAGGACGTCGGGGAGGGTCAGATTTAAGCTCAAGCGCACAGGGGGTTGGCACTTCATTCAGGGACCACTCATGTGCGGACAGCTCCCACAGATGGCTTTGCATTCAGAGGCAGGCGAGATCGGAGCGGACAGACGAAAATGATCTGAAACAAAGAGTGATCTACACAACACCCACCACAAAAATACTCAAAGATTCAAGGTTCTACTCATCTTACAGTTAAGATGCAAAGTAGTAGGGCCCCATGGCCAGAGAGAATATGCTAGTAAAGCATTGTCGTTACTGATGATTTGAGGTTAACATAAAGCCAGTTCCAAGATGTCAGTTTGTCAACTAAAACATTGCAGAAGTTTATTTTGACAAAAGTAAGCCAACATCTTACTACATGCTCCAGGTTAGAGGACTTCACTCGTGCTTGAACCAGTCTTGCACCTGATGTCTGTGAAGAGAAGTGTAGGGATACACCCAACCAAAACAGTACAACACTAAAGCAACACCGTTGCGCTGCATCTCAGACCAAATTAAAGCTGCACAATGCGCAGCTTTCCTCAGCCGCTTAACATTTGGAAAATGTCGCACAGTTGCGCGACTGCAAGTAATTTGGGATCGTGAACCTGTCACTTGCACAGTTGCGCAAGGACAAGCAGCTGAGGGCTAATTCTTTCAGTCTACACAGAAAAAAAACCTGGCTCAGTTTGTTCAAACCGCGTGTTGGTTGATTTCAAAGGGCACGGGACTCCTGTGTTGTCCTAGGTAGACTGCATTCTTCCTTTGGTATGTTCTGCAAGAGCAAAGAGGCAGACAAGAGACACCCCTAGCCCCCCCTCACAGTATCGTAGAACTGACCATTGTTATCCTTACCCAAATGCTTTACTGCAGATAACGTTAGAGTCAATGAGGGTACATCAAATCTTCGTTATCACAAGACTCGTTGAGAAAGCACAACAGTGCTATTTCTAAGGTCACGTATAGCAAGTTGCTTTCATTTCAAGAACAAGGGGCCGTTGATCCCAGTTACAATAAAGACTCTTCTTGTGTTCAGAATTTTCAGCTTTCCAACATCAATATCTGATGGATTCCACTTATCTGCCTTCAATTTCCACTTTGAAAAGGATGTCATTCAAGCCCCGGTCACATCCGTGCTCTACCAAGCTCCAAGCTTTAGACATACCTGAAAAAGCACAAGAAAAGCTGCCCCACACAAGCCCCCCCCCCCAAAAGAACAAATGCATACCAAAAGTGTATTCAAATCACAACACGCTATGCATTTATTACGCAATAAGAAAATCCTTTACAGATAGTTCACTCATTGTATTGTCAATACAAGGCATAGCAACTAATTGCAAAGGAATTTAAATGAAGGGTATTTAGCCAGACAATGAATGTTAAGAGAAATATGAACACGTTTAGTGACCTTACGTGATGCTTGCTGCGCAAGGAAACTTGTACAAACAATGAGTTAGGAGAGTTCCTGGTGGTCTCGGGTATTGGAAAGCGAACAGGACACAGCACACTGAAAAATGCAAAGGAAACAAGCCACTCCCCACAATACCCCTCCAATAATGCAGTACAGAACTAGATTACAGTACTGCCGTAATAAGGACAACTATCACTATGAATACAAGTCATAACAAGATTCAAAAGATTTCCCAGAAGAACCTTCAAATACCGCAGGCCGGGACGCGACGGATTCCTTCCGTAAGAACTGTAGACGTGGACTTGAAGGGAGATTTTTCAAGGCCAGGCCATTTTACTTAATCTGCAAGTCACAAATACACAAGCCCCTCCCAACCCAGCAAGGCAAATCCTGTACAGAATTCCAATGACTCGTAGTAAAGAGACTCGTTACCACACTTCCTGGAAAAATAGAGCTTCCTGCTACACCAGGGGACTAGATTTGAAGTTGCTATCCTGCGGGGCAAAAAGTCCACTTGAATCTTGTTGGGGTGCACCTGGATGTTTCTTATTCAAGCCATTTTGCGTTGGGCAACATGGAGCTGTGAAGTCTAGGGAAGAGACTGATTAACGCCCCACAACCCCCACCCCCGATCCAAGTCCCAAAATTTCATAATAAAACCCAGTTTACAACACATTCCAAAAAGGGTAGAATCAATAAAGAATCTAATGGATGTATTGAATACCAAATACCTTCCTACATCTCTTTAAACCGGGTGCGAATGATCCCGATCCTCCGCGATATAAAATTTAAGATGAGCTCAACTTGTACCGATTGGTTAGAAATGGGGAGAGATTCTTTTGAAGAAGATCAGCTTTAGGGGGCCATGCCTGTGGAAAGAAAACTCGAAACACGTTTTAAATGCCCCCTCCCCCTAAACCCAATTATTTTATCCAGGATTAACTCAATCAAAAACATTACTCCTTTTGATGGCAAAATACACTATAGTAAACAGTATGGGCAACGAGGAGTTTATGTACAGGATAGTTACACCCACATGTACATTTCATGCATTAACTCACTGCTCAGGTTAAGAGGTAGATGCAGCTGAGCTGTACCACAGATGCGACGCTGAAGTGCTGAAGTACTGAAGATTGCAGTATACACTCAACGGTCCGGACAGGAGACCATCCACTCGCACACGCCAATGCTGAAAGCTTCTTTGAGGAGGACCTATCGAACGACAAAGGGACTGCGCCTCTGCCTCCGGCTTGGGGAACTAGTTGTGATCGCAGGGAAGGGGAGAAGTCCGATATGATGTTCCTCTCGCCAGCACACTACGACGGCATTCATCACAGCAGACTGCACCACACTCAAGTCAGCGCACAACGGGAGGGGTGACCACGGTACACAACGCGTTACACGGCTTGCCTGAAAAGAGGAAGAAATCTGTGCGAGAAAGTGTTCTACAACAATTGCTTCTGGAATAATAACTAAGAGAGTGTGAGCGATACCACTACCCAATATACAAACCACCGCCTCGTTTTAAACTTGAGAAGCAAGAAGACACGTCTGAGCCCTGTCCCACCCTCTGAACACTGGCTGGCTTGCTCTGGAACTGCTTCGGCGATGGCCACTCTGCTGCCGTTGACGTTGCTACCCTGCACTGCGCCTCTGGCTCCCTCTGGTGTACACTCGTCGCAGTCGCTGCCTCATGCTCTCTTGGGCCCCGCTGCTTCTCCCGCCACGCCCACTGGTCCTGCCTGGAAACACTCTGGTCCTCCCACGCCCTCTGGTCCTGTCCTGCCTGGCTCCACACACTGGTCCTCCCGTGTCCCATGGCCCCGCGCCGCTGTGGTCTGGTCCTGCGATCTTCCTCTAACTAAGTCCATTTCCTCCCCTTGACAACTCAGTCCATTTCCCCACCCGAGAGAAAGAAAAAAAAATCTTCTGTCTTCTCTAGGAAGCAAAAAAAAAAAAAAAATTAAAAAAAAAAAAAATTCTGCACCGCCGCCATTGGGCTACAACTGAAGCCCTTTGGTCATTTGAGCTTTGGCACCTTGCAAACTAGTTTCTCTGGTCGAGAAAACGTTAAATGTTAAATAACGTCAAACTGGCGTGAAAAGGGAACTTAGGAATACCCAAATAAATTGACAAATAACAAGATAAAACTGCCAGTCTAGAAGGCATAGATCGAAGACCCCACATTGACGGGCCTCGTCCACGATATTTAGAGCCTAAAAATATGATCGCCGTGACTGATCTCTTCCAAACAACCGTGTTTCTTTGTTAACCACTTGATCCTCACATTCCGATGGCTAAATATTTAAGGCGCGCTAATTTCCCAATAAACTCTTCACACGGCGCCCCTTCTTCAAGGTTATCCCCAGCTTTCTTGCAACAACTTGTAAGTCTACCACTATTACTCTCGCTTTAGGTTTTTCTGTAATATGGGCTATTGCGGTCAACCTTTGTCTCATCCTCGTTGCGCACAGTTAAAGTGACTATTAAAACTGTTTCTCTTAATAGTCACGGTTCTCGCAATACAATCTCCGCCTCTGTCTGTAGCCTAGCGGACACAGCTAGCCTGGACGCGGGTCAAACCCAGACCACTCCCTTTGGTTGCGTCACGAGTCATTCAAAATCAACCAATAGCTGACGACATAGTTGCCACGTCATGGCTACCAAAATTAGAAGCACCAACTTGAAATGGCTCCATCATTATATTGGAAATTAACCTGAATATAATGTTTCTAGACAAGGAGATTGTTAACAAACTTAAGGAACTAACGTTTTTAACCAACTTTACCGTTAGTGAGCATAAATTCGGCTCGCGTGGCCTGCCGTTGACAATATAACTAACTAGCGTCGAAGAAAAAGAAGCTAACGCCGAAAGCGAGATGATATTGAGGGTTAAGTAGACAAGCTAGACACTGAAACATATTTAAAAGAAAGCAAAGAAAAAAGGTACTGCTAAAAAAGTACAAAAAATAGATCAACGTTCAATAAGGTTGAGGCTGATCGTTCGATACGGGGCCTACTGCTCTGATTACACCACGACAAAAAAACAAGTATCAAATAAGATTTCTTAAACCGAGATATTCTTATCCTAACTACTGAGACTCGCAGACAACGAAACAAAGAAAACAAGATTGGTTTAACCTGCCCGCCTCACACCAAACGAAGTCGCTGAAAATGCTGTCTGAGTTAGAATGGCGTCTATAGTGGTATTTATACTGTTAGGGTGATCCGGCTCTAGCAAGATAAGATATTCATCCGGTGAAAAAAGTAGTGCCCACAATGAAAACTACGGGGAAAAAATGCTTTAAAAAGATGATTCTGGCCTTAGATTGAAGTTCAGAACAGAACGTTGATTAAAGAAAATTAGTAAATTAGGCTATATGGTGATATTAATTATGAATGGTGCAGGTAAAAAGACATTGTTCAGAAAACTAACTGCAGAGCTGCTCCCATCTACACGGTCTCGGTGAGAAACAGCGCATATTGTACTTATTTATTTATTTATGTGGTCTGATGACTTTCCTATTTAGAAATATACGATAGGCAAAGTAACATTAGTTCAGTAACTCAGAGTTAAAATCCCATGAGTCCTAACAGCTAAAACAGCTGACGTCACACTAACGGCTTCGCGGATTAATCTGTAGTTGCCTGCGACACGGTCCGACAAACCGGATCAAACTAGAATACCTTTGTATTGCCGGATCTCATTTCCTTTTACTGCAATGTTTGAAAGGCTACTTGTTATTGATAAACGATAGAAAACTGCCTACTCATCTCTCAAAACCTTGATGGCTTACGTTCAAAAAGCTATCATCATTTTGTGATTCTTTTTTTGTGGAATAAATCGAAACAGTAATGCTGGTAGTTACATTACATTATCAAATGTAGATGCAATTTTACAAGCCTCGAGTACGTTTTTTTTGTCTTTCATGTCTGTTTCAACGTAGGAAGTGAGAGGTTTAGTGTCAGTGTTAATGTTGGCTGTCGAGTCTACGCGTTTAAACTAGAAATATCCAGAAACATCCAGTGCCAGACGACGGTGTCGCTAGGACAGGGTGGAAAATTACCAGATTGAAAGGAGAAACGGGAGGTCTTCCACTGACCAGCAGAGAGCGCATTATCCCTGCTGCTGATTCTGAGCGTTCTGGCCTGGACAAGTCTGGGCAAACCTCCCATGTTATATACATTTTTTCTCGTCTTGTTAGCTGTCGGTCCTGGAAAGGAGGCTCTAGATACCAAAGTACTGTATGGTAATCTTTACCATAATTTGAGATACACTATTAAAAAAAGCAAAAGAAACCCAAATGTTATAGATGATAAATTGGCCAAAAACAGAAGCCTTCCTTGTATTGGTAACATTAACTTTTATGCTAAGAAATTTTGCATCTTGCCTCTGGTGTTTTCTCTCTGACTGCAGTGAAGTTAGGGCCTATTAGTCTATCAAAGAAAAGAAAATTAACCAATATTTGTTGCGTACACTTGCACTTATATGATTAGCTGCTTAAGCCTAATAGTTAATTGAATATATTCAGATTTTAGACTGTTAATTACTAACTCAATATTCTAAAACCTTGTAAGGAAAGATTAGACGTACACCATTTCTTCATTTGTGGATTAGAAGCTCAGTGTGTGAATTCTAAGGGTGGGCAGGATCACTCACAGTCATAAGCTATGTGGGGAGTTGTCCTCTGAGTTTCAGGCTCTCCCAACCTCAATGAATGGATCTTTGTCATGTTGATAGACATGGAAACACCCACACAGATTAGAGAATGAGCCCCCCTCTATCATGTGATGGACATGCCACGCAAGGCTTAATGTTATAGGCTTATAAAGACCATAGCTGATAGCTGTCAATCAAAGACATTATATAGGCGTTGTTCTTAATTTGCATTGAGTGACCCTGAATTGTGTTAGAAGCCATGGAGCGTATTTAACGGAAATGACGACTGGGAAGTCGACTCTCTCCGTGGTTGTGAAATATACAGATACAGCACACAAACACACATCAAGAAAACTGAGACAGATTATTAATGAGACAACCTGAAAATGAATAATGTTCAGGTCAACCAGAAATGCGATACGTCACAAATCACAGCGCCTCACGATGATTGATATTTATTCCTTAACAGTCTTGTTTATGGCTTTCCAACATTAGAGTTCAGTTTATAAAAGCAAAGACCCCATAGGGATCGCTTCTATGTAAACATTGTATTACATAACCTCGGATGGCTGACAAATTTAAACGCAGGTATCTATCGTCATATCGCCCACCCATCCTAAAGTTCAATCGCTTTGTTAAATGCTGATCCCTGCTTTTTGGAAATGAAAACAAACTAAACAAAAACGCTCATAGAAGATTATAGAATAAAACTATGAAGTGCTATTCAGCACAAACATATGGGAAAACCTTACTTCTGCACGCTGCGTATACCCGTTGGTTAAGTGAACCACATTATTGATCCCTTTCCGCGGGGCGTTGGTTCGATTGTCTCACTCGTTCAACTGGTTCAATGAGCGGCCAGCTGTTACATCAGGCGTGATGCAAAAATCAAGCCACCAACACGGAATTCATACATCCCTGCTCACGAGCCGGGGGTTTCATTATGCTGCGGCCAGTCACGGGACAACATCGGTGCCCTTTTGTCGACCCAACCAGGACGGCGTCAACAGTCAGCCGCCAGTGAGGAGACGGGTGATGGAGAAGTTTTTTAAGCCTGTTCACAACCCTTCCAGCTCGGACGAGATGAAGCCGCGGAAGCACCATCAACGACATCAACCTCCACCTTACCAAGAACCTCCGTCACACAGGTACAACGCAGCATTCCAGTCTGACAGATTTACATTTACTTCTAATGGTCAAGACGTGTAGAAACAAAACCCCAGATACACCCTGAAATTATTTTTAGTAGAAACCACACATGAAGGCACCTGCATTTCAGAATAAAATCTACAGATTATGGCAGAAATGTTGAAGTTGTAAGCGTGTTCCGTTTGCTTATATCATGCAAAACCGCTATTATCAATAATAATTTCCCCGTGTCCTCGTGTTGTAGGTACACAATGTTTGATGAGTCTGACAGAAACACGGATGAAAGCCACGGGCACCATCATCACCATCAACATGGTCGCTTTTTCCACGACAGCCCTCATCAAGACGCCCATCAACGTCACCCAACTCAGCAGTTTCACCACTGCGAAGAGGATAAGATGCTGTACAACCACAAAACACCTGCAATCCCCTCTGGGGCCTCTTCCTCTTCTCTCTCTTCGTCCTCGTCCTCGTCCTCTTTTTCCTCATGGTACACGGAGGAAAGTGGAAACGATCTGTTCTCTCTCCGTCATGCGGAGCAGCCACAGCACTCCCTTTCCTGCTCCAACATCTCGGATGCGCGCAGGGGTTTCAGGGAGGACGCCGGCGGAACGCCCGCCGTCTTTGCCACCGTCAAACGCGGCAACAGGGGCAGTGTTTGTAGCGAGATACACAAGGTTGTGCAAACGAGGGGAGAGCAGGTTTTTGCCTCTCTTGACCGAGGTCTCAGCAAAAGTGAAGAAGGCCTCCTGCAGTGCAACGAAAGGGATCTTGGAGCGGAACAGTCCAGAGTGCAACACGCCCACCAAGGGCACCTGTACAAGGCAGCTAGTTTGAACCGCAGCCTGGCATTCAGTGACCAGGACTTTCTGTTAGGGGTCACCAAAGGCCCCAAAAGAGCGGTGTCCTCCTTTCAGCTACCCAGCAAAGGCATCCTCAAGAACAAGCAGCCCGACACGGACATTCGCAAGGCTAAGTCGATGGAGGTGCTTTCCCCGAGAGTCCCCAACGGGCAGGGTCCCGGTGGACAGAAAGTGAAGGGTTCAAGCGCTCAGGTAAACCAGGCAAAGGCAAATTTTGTGCAGGGAAAGTTGCAATTCTCAGCCTTTCTAGATGAGATTACGAAACAGGTCATAAGTCCGTCGGCTCTTACTATCTTGGGCGTGACCAACAACAAGAGTAGCGCGAAGGCACCGGCCCCGTCTGAAACACCTGGCCCGGTCAAGCCCAAGCTCCCACCCAAGAAGCACAGAAAGAGCTGCGGGGAGGACAGGGCGCAGCGCCCGAGACAGGAGAGGGCGGCTTGCGACGGCCCTCGGAAACAATCGGACTGCTCCCTTCCCGACAAACTGATCTCGTACGCGGCGAGGAACCGCCACGGCAGCCCCCCGCCTCACTACCACCCCATTTCACCCTGCCCAAACGCTCCCCAGGAGAGCGGCCGCAGGGGCAGGAGGCCGTCGCCTACCGGGGGCTGCGTGTCGGGGGACAGATGTGCCCGAGGCGCCCCTCACCTCACGGACGGCACCAGCACCAGCCCGGAGGACAACCGGCCAAAACAACGGCGCCAGCGCAAACAGCAGCCCGCCGCCTCCCCCCACGGTCAATACGCGCAGCACTTCCCTCAGCCGCAGCCTCAACAGGTGCCGCCCGGCACCGGGCACCGAGGGCCCGCCAGCCCCCCCGCACCCTGCGCCCAGGGCCAGGGGCCACGCGTCGGATCCGAGTCTTCCTCCACAAAGTCGGATTCGTCGAGGACCAGAGACGACGCCTCCCCGGCGGCGAGCTACAACTCTGAGCAGAGCAGTCGGCACCAGGCGCAGCATCCGAAGCAACACAGGGTGAGTGTGCCGTCGTTTGCAAACACGCTGGAGGAGATTACTGTCGACAATATCTTAAAATATTCATAAGGCTGGATGATATGGCAAAATTTGTTTTTTGTGTTGTTTTGTTTTGCTTTTTACTTATTCAATATACATACATAATCTATGTAAAATAAACACATGGTTTGTGTGAAAGAATTAGTTAGCAATTGAAAAGTACTATCTAGTAGTATTTCATCATGCAATATAATCCCATTTTTTGAGTTTTGTGTACCTATTAAAAATGTACACCAATTGATTGTTTATCACCATGTTTTAATATATGATATTTCATTTCACAACAATATGATTCCACTGAAAGACGATAAATTGTCGTATTGAATTATTTTCCAGGCCTTCATATTCATAGATACAGTTATTTCCTCACAATGGGGATAAGTTATAATAAATAAATATTTAATGTTATTCCTTAATAATATGCCTTAGTTGTTTAAATGATTGTAAAATAATTAAATGAATTGCAAACCAAGAAGGGTTTTTTGTGAAAGACAATAGTGTCACGCTGTGATGTGACGAGTCGGACTACTGCACAAGGAAAGATGAATCATGAGTCTGCCTAAAAAAGGAGTCATCGATGAAGCTCCTGAAGGCAGCGCGGCGCGTTGGAGGGGAGGAATGTAACGGGCGCAGTGCTGCTCCTCTCTCGCAGAGGAGTCACAGGCCGCGTGTGACGTGCTGAACACGACGCACACCGAGCTGAGTCATTCCTCGGCAATGCAGCAAAACGCCGGTGCTCTCCTTCCAGGGGCGAGGATTCATTTGAAGCTACCTGGCACCATTTGAAATGTCTTTTTTCGTTTTCATGGCTCACCTTCAAAATGTTCTTTGGCTCTATTGTCAGAGAAAGTAACAACCGCACATCCACTGAGAAAAAAGCCTTCACACGAGCAGCGCTCGGTATGAAGAGAGTGAGAGTGAGCTGGTGGGACGAGTATCACGTTGCCCTTATGTAAGATTCTGCTCGGTCTGCCGCTCTCATGTACTGACCAACTCACACAGCGTTACATCACATTTACTTTTTTTTTTCCATCTGGCCACTGTGTATGATTTGTTCCCCCGGATGTTCAGTGAATAAACACGCACACAACCGCACGCATAGAAGGGGGTGAAGCACCGATCGATTCCAGTGTCCACGTCCATATTCAGGAGCCTGTCCACCATGACTCAATATTTTATTCCATCTGTCGTGTCCCCGTTGATGGACTGATGACCTGTCCTGGGGGCGTCCTGCCTCTTACACAAAGGCATACTCATGTCATTTAGGTGGGCGCATGTGCCGCCCTTGTCCTTTATACATCTATGCTTTTGTATTACTGCACCATCGCAAGAATCAGTCCTGAACGTCTGGACTCGTTCATGTTCATGTATTAGTTACCCTTTTTTCTGTGAAAGCGTTTGTTATAACGTTGCTTGCACCTCAGCGCGTGTTGCATTTGGACAGAGGTATATTTGTCACTGTCTGGGCTCTCCTCCAGTAGGCCTACACAGGACGTTGTGAACGGGGGAGAACTTGTTACTCGCGTTTCGCTTCGAAAAATGAACCACGCTAGTATAATATTCTAGATTACCATATTTCTCTATCTGCATCTACTGTTCTCTCACCCTTCCTCTCTTCTCTTCTCAGGACCCACTGTGTGATGACGACCATTTCCAGTGAGTGAATGTATTATACTCGTTGCCTACTTCCCATTTCTCTCTGTCTCATTCTGTCCTCTCTCTGTCTGTCCATCTGCCAGATGGGTCGGTGGTTATTGATCAGACTAACGACCACTTTCTCTCTCTCTCTCTCCACTCCTGTTTTCACAGGGAGAGTTGTGGTAGTTATGGAACGGATTTATATAACTGTCTCTACTTTGTTAGAAATGATGAAGTATGCGGAGAAACTAATATAAGCAACATAAAGAGGGCTTTTAACATTTTCATACCAAATATAAAAAGCTTCACTCCCCTATATAGTAACATACAAACTATTTAACAGAAAGATTGTTTGAGAGCCAAAGCTCTTTTTCAGGAGGAATTTATATAACTTGGCTTCAGCGCCTTCATATTATCTTCCGTGACTAAACTCCATTTCCCATCGTTCCTCTGTGCTCAGGGCGCTGCAGGAGGAGAATACAGATCTTCACCAGAACTTGCTGCAGACTGTGGTTTGCATCGAGAGCCTGGAGGCGGAGCTGCAGAGGACCAGGGACGAGCTCGGCCACGTCAAGGAGAAATACAAAAGGTTCGGTTTCATGAAAAGAACCTGAATTCAACGTGCATTATTTATTCACCTTGTCTATACCGCATGACTTTTACACACAAATAAACATGCAACATTCCCCTGCGCATGTGGTATGATCTATGAACACATATTGACTTTAGAACTACAACCATAACCAAAGTCAACCAATGCCTTTACGTCACAGTTCACAGAAGACAGATTCGCCCGTGTGCCTTTTCTGTGGGCGTTTTTGGTTCTGCAGTGACCTCGACAGGGCCACAAGGCACCTGTCACGTCCCCTCACACTCACCCTGTCAGGCCCGTATTTACCCCCAAACAACCACTGCCGCCTACCAGGCACGTACGGCACATCCTGCGACGGACCGGAGCAACTGGAGTGAATGGTCACCATATACACTCGCCTCCTGTTGGGTGTCAGCGGTTGGAGTTTTTGTTTGGAGAGTTTGTGTTTGCCAGTTGGCCTCACAAACAGCGGTCTTTAACTCTAGATAAAAAAAAACTAAACAGTTCACTGTGTTATGAATAAATAATGATGATGATAGGTCTTTTTTTAATGGTTGTCATTACTTCCTGTTTCTTTCTTTGTCTTGTAGCCTTCTGGAGACTCACACTGGGACCAAACAGGCCAATGATCGGCTGGGGGAACACCTGCATATAGCGGTGAGAACGCCTGCGTGAAGCACAGGGGCGGAGTGACAAAAGAGGGACAAATCTGCAACCTGACTCACTGCCTTCAAATCACCAGCTGCTCCCACGTACATCTAACCCCGTTGCGTTTGTTGTGTATTTGTTGGTCCGTGTTTGTGTGCAGTCGGAGAGCCTCACGAGTGAGAGGAAATACCTGCAAAACCGTGTGTCACAGCTGAGCTCGGAGTTGGACGACGCCCACCAGACCATCGCAGCCCTGGAGAGCATCAATGTGAGCACAGCGCCGCCTGCTGGACATGTGTGCACACTTCAGATAGAAGACGTTGTTTGGATGACTCAGTCCTCTCCAGTCTGTGTTTAGCTGGCCCATGTCATGGTTTTAAACGTAATAATGTGAACCCACCATACTGTGCCCATCTTTTAACAACATAATGTTTCAACCAGAGCCATGTTGCATGTATATGCACACGTGTGCCCTTTTCACTTCTCTTCATTACACATCTATTTTAGCCTCACCGCATGTTAAATTAAGATGATGTAAAAATAGCCCTCACCATGAAATCAAAATATCCTTACTGAGATGTGTAAAAGCTTGAATTCATTATTGTTGCTCAAGGGAGTCAAAAACGGAGGCTGTGTTCGCATTTTCTACGTTTGACCACCAAAAAACGCAACAACCTGGTCATAAAGGGCAGAGGTGCAGGATACATGTTTCTAACTATAGGTCCAAACAGGTATTTAAAAACATTTGAGGTAATCAGCAAATCTCGACGCCTCGCCCTCAGGTACCGTGCTTGATGAAGGAGTTACTGGAGAAGCACTTTGATTCAACTAATGCCATGCAGAAGATTGTGGCAACCTCTGCTCCAATGGGCCGTTCTGCCACGTCCATAAAAGCAGACGCCCAATGCCACGCGCCTAAAGAGGAAGAAGCCTCACACGATTGGGGGACAAGATCAGAAGCAGGGCCGCAGCGGGTCACCGCCTTCGTTCCGTTCAAGCAGGCGGCGCCAACGGCAGCATCTGAGGGCCACGGCCGGCGCGAGTCCAGCCGCAGCCCGCCGTTCTCCGTGGCTGACATCAGCACTGCCATCTATCAGAAAATGGCCGCCAATTATGCGGCCAGACCAAAAGCTCTGTATCCCCAAGGCCAACAGCAACCGAAACCAAGCGCCCTCCCGGGCCACGACCACGCCGACGGCCGCCCAAACCTCCAGCAGGCCCACGCGGCCGGCGACAGCTGGGGCGGGAACCGCGGGGTGAAGGTAACCCTCGTGGAGCAGGATGTTGTGGAAACAACCTCCATTACTGCTCAGCAGATCCTGGATGATTTCCTGAAGCAGCTGCAGCCCTACGAGGAGGCGGGTGGAGGGAAGGAGCGGCAGGCTGTGCAGGAGTGGGCGGCGGAACAAACAGGCAAAGTGGCAGAATGAAAATGTCCTCCAACATCAACGGCAGAATTAATGTATATTCTTATCTTATTGCATTGACATGTGTTTGTATTCATATAAGCCAGGTGTATTGTGTATATATATATTGTATTGTATGTATATATATATATATATATATATATTCCACATACCAGGCAATTCTTTTTTAGTATATATTCTTTGTTGGTGAAAAATAAGTAAGTAAGTAAATCATTGTTTCCATTCTTTCAAGTTTAAGTAAAGTAGCAATAAAATGAAATGCCAAGAAATAATTATACAAATATGATTTTGGGGTGATTGTCGAATGTGTCGAAGTGTTCTTGAGCAAGACACCCAACCCCTCATTGCTCCCCAAGCAAAAGGTAGAAGCCATCGGTTAAAAATGTAAGTCGCTTTGGATAAAAGTGTCAACTACGTAGTTTCCATTTGTGGGAACTGTAACACTGTGCAATTCACTGGGTTTCCTTAAAAAACTTCTTGTTGTACTATTAATCAAAATTAATACATTTGTTACTTGTTTATAATTGTTCAACAAGGCTTGACGTTTTTCCTTTTTAGTGTTCGTGCTTTATACATTAAGGGGTAGCTGGAAAACTGCAGTTGTAAATGATTTATCGATTCATGTGAAGTAGAATTAGCATAGAATTAAAAATGTACAATGTACATGTGGAAACTTCTGCAAAAATAAATTCACTCTGTGTATGTGTACATAATAGGAAATTTGCTGGCCCTTGTGATCAATGTTGTTTGTTTCTCACCAGTGTCCACTTCAATTATGAATACCGCTAGTCCATTCAAAATGTAACTGTGTCATGACAGCTGTTGTTTCAATAAAGATAATCATCTTGAATGAACGCAACCTCTCATGTTGGACATGCTGGACGGAACTGATCGACATCCTGGTCTCGGCCACTAGAGGGCTGAGCAGGATTACTTATTGTGTCAATGTGACCTTTAGTGTCCATCAACCTTCCTGTGTAACGACATCGACGCAGGTTTGATGATTAGTAAAGTAGGAAAATAAAATCAGGGGATTGAGTGTTGTGTTTAGTTATTTGGGAGAGCAGGGGGACAAAAGACCGGCCTCGACCCGACTACGGCTCCGACTCAAGCTGCCATGAATATTTAGAACAACATTTTAATCCTATTGATCCAGAACAGCCCACCTCCCTCCCTCTTGCACTGCACTCATAATCCCACCCTAAGTCTCCTCTCCAAGGTACTACTTTTACTTCACATAAATGAGTCACTGCTACGATCATTTTGGGGACTAAAGTCAATTCATTTCAGCTGATAAGTTGGTGCTCATCAGTCACTATTAAAACCTGGGACAGGCTACTTTGCTTTGGATGCATTTGGATGGAGGTCTGCTATCTTATTCTATATGATGCACTGTGCTACATTTCAGAGGAGAAAACTTCTTTTATCAACTGTTATTTATTTGACAGCCATATTTAAATGTCTCTCTTGAGGGTCCTCAACAATGTTCTCATTCCGACTCGTCGCGTACCGACCACTGGTCAGGGCTTTGCATCACTTTATAAGTCAAGGATTATCCCACGAGTTAAACCAGCCTGGTAGACTATATACTAGCTAACATTCAGCCAACAGCATCCCTTACTTAGATTTAAATTTAGATTTCGTATAAACAATGCAACATAAGTACCGAAAACAGGTTCCAAAATAACTCAATGTCTGTGACCTATTAGTTGCTTCTCTCACGGTTTCATCTAAATTGAAGCAACTTTTCATTGGCAGAACAAAACACAAGTAACTTTTCTCTCATTAACTTTATTGTGTGTACCTTTGGGGGACACAACCTGTCCCCCAGGTTGTGAACCACTGAACTAAACTACTGAGCTGTGTATGATGTATATCTACAAAAGTAAAACACTGCTTACTGATTCATATTTTTTTACTAACTTGAAGTAGTGTTACACTCTTGTACTCATTTTGCTAAAGTGAATGATCTGAATACTTGTTTTGATGTCAGTTATTTTAAGTCAAACCTGGAACTTTTTGGGGACAGTGCAAGTCATCCCCTCTTATATTACTGCGTAGTGCACTGCTAAATTAGATTTACTTGCTCTCTTATTTCTTGCACTCACATTTCGCTACCATTTAGCCTCAGTTAACGGCGTCTATTTAACAGCTCCGTCTCGCCTAACGAGCCTCGGTTTGGGTCTCTCCGTCATAATACAGTCCAGCGGTCCGTCCCATGCTACGTGTCCATCAGAACAAGTTTGCTGATCACACACTGGCCTGCTTTCCCATTGGCCTCTGGGCTTTAATAGGATCCCAGAGACTCTGTTTGGGGGATTAGGGCTCCAAACTCTCGACTTTGGCCAGTCTCTGTGTCCTCCAGCCACGGCAGCAGTGGTTTAAGGGGGTCAACGCACGGACCAAGAGGGGAGCCATCAAAAGACATCGTCCCTTAAAGGGGGGAGGGGGGGGCGGGGCAAGGGTGGTGTGACAGGTCAATGAGGGGAAACCTCATTTCTGGAGAGAAAAAAAGGAATACTTCTTATCTTCCGCGTGTGAATTTTTAACCGTTGACAGTTCTCATGGTCTTGCGCCACTGATTTGGAAGGTTAAATATTTTTTGGGACAATCCGGCCATCCAGGTGAAAGCTTTTTGGATCGTCCTCCGAGGTCCACTGTGTCTTTACCGTCTGAGGGATCTTCCTGCTTATCCCCTCCACCTGGAACAACTTAGATGAGATCGACCTGCTAATAACTCACCGAACAACAAGCGCCTGCAGAGACCCCTGTGTGTGTGTGTGTGTGTGTGTGTGTGTGTGTTTCGCAGCACTGAAACACCCTCTCGTGACCCCCCGGTGGCTTCGTCTCTTTAAATGCAACTGGCCTCCTCTGGATTGACGCTCATTTTTTTTTTCACCTCAACGCACTGAACTCTCCCTTCCTGTTCGTCTCCTGCGGCTCGGCGTTGGTCCGTGCGCGGTAGCGAGACATGCTGCTGAAGATAAAGTTCAGCCTGCAGCGGCGGGTGCATCTGGCCCAGGGCCTGTGGCTGCTGTCCTGGATGGCAGTGATATGGGGGGGCGTCATCTTTTGTCTGGGGGTTTACCTTAAGACCGAGCTGCTCCGCAGGGCCGAGGTGGAGAGATGGAAACACACTCACGATGCACACAGATGATTGCAATGTCCACTTAAAAACTAGAGTTTGAAAGCTCCGTTAATTCATTTGAAGTTAAGCAAACACGCGTTTGTGCGCTCAGACTTTTAACTTTTTCGCTGTGGTTGTTTTGCTGAGTCGGTCGGTCGTGCTGCTGCTGCTTCTCGGTGACTTTTATTTAAATTTAGCTCTTCAGTTTAACCCGCAAATAGAACCCAGCAGCGCACAAACGCGCGCACAGCAACACAAGTCGCGAGGACATTGTGTTTTAAAACCGTTTTGTAAAAAAAAAAAAATCAACATTTGTTTCCGAAGTCGTTGGGCTTTAATGTGTATTGAATTTAGGTCACGTGACCAGCAGGTGAAGGTCACGGCCTCCACCAGCTGTCAGGGTGGCGGATCGAACGCTGATTGATTTGGACGCGGTGCACTTTGTGATATCCGCTGGGCTGCAGTTTGTTTTTGAACTTGCAGATAATTGACAACAAGCAGTGCCAGTTTTGACAGATGCTATTGTCCTGAACTGACTGGCGTGATAGAAATGACGGAATCGTTATGTTACATAATTCGTTTTTGTTGATGCTAATCTTAAAACAGCAACAGCGCAAAGGCACCACATTGTTGAAACACAATTATAAACCCATCACATTGCCAACGGGATTGTTTGCATGGAGGATCTCGGCAGCTAATCAAAGCCGTCGGCTGAATAGACACGACTCATTTGATGCGGCGCCGCTACCTGATAACAAGTTCGCAGGTGGTGACAAAGTGAATTGCTTTCTTCAGGTGATGGACAACACGGAGATCCACGCGGTGCCCAACATCCTGATCCTGGTGGGCCTGGCCTCCATCGCCACCAACTGGTTGGCCAGTCGTGCGTGTCAGGACTCGCTGGACCCGAGTCGCTTCCCCCGCTGGAGAGTTCCCCTGCTGGTCTGGTTCGCCGTGGCCGCGGCGCTGTGCTGTCTGCTCGTCGCTGTTTTCGTGCTCAGCTACGCCCTGCAGGGAAGCCTGGAGGAGTCTCTGAAGGTGGGGGGTGGGGGGGTGTCACCAGTAACCGGTCGTTGCGATAGATCAAGAGGGAGAGAGGAGGCGTTAAAATTAGAGAGAAATCTCCTTCATGTGTTTAACTTTGAAAACAGAAATGGACAGAAATCAGACGCGGTCGTCGTTTCAGTGAAGCCGTTGTCGAGGGTTGTGAGATGAAGCGCACACACATCCGTTGTCTGTCTCTCCACCGGCAGGTCGGCCTGAGGAACGGCATTCGCTTCTACAAGGACACGGACGTGCCGGGCCGCTGCTTCCAGAAGGAGACCATTGATCGTCTGCAGATGGAGTTTCGCTGTTGCGGAAACAACAACTTCAAGGATTGGTTTGAAGTTCAGTGGGTCAGCAACAGATACTTAGACTTCACTTCCAAGGACGTCAAGGAGTGAGTGAATCACATTACGGGGGGGCGTTTATAAGGTCGGCGGTGGCAGGATGAAAGAGGGAGCCGGTCTGTTGGGGGGGGTTTGCAGGGAAGGGGAAGATAAATCCAGATGAATGACAGACGAATGGACTTCACGTCCAAAAAGGTCAAAGAATGATATAGAGGGAGAGAGGTCTTTAAAGTAGTGTGTAAAAATAGACCTGGCCTTTAGTTTTGAAGAGAACAACAGCAGTGGATGGAAAGGTACTGCACGAAGTAAAGAAAGGGAATCGGTGAACAGAAAGATTTGGACGGGACGACACCTGAAGGGAGAAGCGGCTCGTTTTTTTCTCACCAACGCAGAGTGAGCATCGAGCTAAAGATCAGGCCTCTCACTTCCCTACCCGTCTCACTCTCTCCCTCCTGTCTGTCTCCAGTCGCATTCGGAGCAACGTGGACGGCCGCTACCTGCTGGACGGCGTCCCCTTCAGCTGCTGCAACCCCACCTCCCCTCGCCCCTGCATGCGCTACCACCTGACGGACAACCACGCCCACTTCAACTACGACTACCAGTCGGAGGAGCTCAACCTGTACGGCCGCGGGTGCAGGCAGGCGCTGACCGACTACTACATGGAGCTGATGAACTCCACCGGCCCCGCCGTGCTGTCGGTCATCTTGGTGCAGGTGGGGATGCGGCGTGGACGCGGTGAAGCGACAGAGGGTTCATTTGACGTGTCGCGCGAGCGGGAGAGAGAATCACGCGACACGTGCAAACACGTTTGAAGGATAATTGTCTCCCGAGGAACCGGCTGCCCACGACGAGCAGGAAGCTTTACGCACATCGATTTTGTTCTTTTAATCAAACATTTACTTTCACAAAACAACGGTATTGACAGCACAAACAAACGAGGCCCGCGGCCGCAGCCGGGCCCCTCACGCGCATGTTAGACAGTGCATCATTGCACACCGCCTGCAGCCAAACACACAATCTATACTCTGGAAGGCTCGGCGTGCTGTGTTTTCAGGTCGTCCCTGATGATAACACACGGCGGCCGTGCCAAGTGTTGCGGCCTCAAGCAGATTTGTGGTTAAGGTCTAATTTTCCGTCCATATACTGAGCCCAAAGACAAACAGAGGAGGGGAGAGAATGCAGCGGATAGAATTGAAGATGGTTTTGCTGTTGTGCAGCAGACTCTAAGATTTAACGTGCAGCTGTAATACGTTGACTTAATTATCATTTTATCCCGACAGTCCATAAGCCATTATTCCATTTATGTGTAAGTACATTTAATATTGACTCAAATTGAGTCTTCTCTAGCTCATTGTCTCGTCCATCTCAATCCTGTAGAAAAATAATTGGTATGA
Source organism: Apeltes quadracus (assembly GCA_021346845.1). Classification (NCBI taxonomy): domain Eukaryota; kingdom Metazoa; phylum Chordata; class Actinopteri; order Perciformes; family Gasterosteidae; genus Apeltes; species Apeltes quadracus. The sequence continues at coordinate 4,242,013 of CM037920.1, forward strand.
TTATGTTGATTCCTCCATGTTCATGATAATTCACTTCCACTTCATACTGGGAACAAAATCTACAGTTTGGAGCGGTCTGTGCAAATATCTACGTGTCAGGCTTATGTCAGGTGGAATTCCTGACTTTTGGAAATGTTACGTATCTTTTTTTATATGATTTGAATAAATCTGTGATATGACATAAGTGACAGAGAGTTAATGCTGACTGTGAGCAGACCGGACCATCAGGGGACAGTCCGTAAATGAGATGTTTCTCCACCATCCTTGTTGCTTCTCTCTGCCTCCAGATCTCCGTGCTGGTGAGCCTGCGGTACCTGCAGACGGCTGTGCAGACGGCCATGGACCTGGAGGACCCGGCGGGCGACAGCGACGGCTATCTCCTGGAGAAGAGTGTGAGGGAAACCGTGGAGGACCTCAAAACCCAAGCCCTGACCATGCTGAAGTTCGGGCAGGTCGACCCCAACGACGCCGAGGGCTCGGCTGGGGACGCGGACGTGGAGAAAGATGAGAAGGATGCGGCACCTGCGCCTGGCAGTTAGGAGGGAAGCGAATGTTCAGTGTGAATTGGCAGCTTACGGTTAAAAACACCTTCGCCGCGACTCCACCGCACGCGGCCAAAACAAGGCAACAAATATGGAATCTTATCGGGCTCCTTGTGTGAAGGACCCAACGATTGTGTAACCATCACAGAATGTGGCAAGGAGATAGAAAGTGTAGTGCTTTTTGTTGTAACTAGAAGAGAGTGCATTAACTTTTCAAGGGGTGTAGAGCTCTCTCACACACACACACACACACACACACACACACACACACACAGACACACACATTTAACAAGTTTTGACATTTGGCTCAAAACTGAAAAAGCTGAAGTTCATTCCACGAGCACTATCATATTCATCTCACGGCTGTAGAGTTTTGTGCTAAACTGCAATGAAATGCTTGAGAACCTGTTAAAATGGCACATGAATTATATATTAAAGGTAGACATTTTTGACTGCTTTGTAGCGTGGGCTTCCGTTTGTACTGTAATTTATATACAGCGAACGTCTCTGTGTGTGTCGGTTATCCGGGTTCACCAAGGAGAGCTGGATTAACTGCGTGTGCATGTGTGCTAGGGTGTGGTGTCCTAAATGAAGCTGTCATCTCGTCTATTCTGGCAGCTCGGAAACAATCTCATAATCCTGATGTGGTTAAACCCAGAGCTGCTGCACAAGCAGAATCAGCACACACGCCGTCACAGGGGGACGGAAGAAGAGACACCATGCAACAGGTTATTTCACAAAGAAAAACATTATTCTTTTTGTAATTAGTTCTGCTTTCTACTGTGTGCTCATTGTTCTTAATTAAAACAGAATAATCTCTGTGAATGTTTTATTTTAGAATGGTGAAATGGTGGTTTCAGATTGAGTCATGTCCTGTCAACAACGGTCAACATTTCAGTCTGCAATATTGTCACACACTATGTAATTTGGGGTTACGTATTGCAGGTTTCTAAATTATTTTACATTTTAAGTCAAAAAATAAATAAATGATAGTGCATTGAAATAATTGAAAGATGAAACATGTGGGCCATTTGCGTAGACAAAGAAATCTGCATAGAAATTGAGAAAGATGTTAAATACACGTCCCAGCAAGGCGGCTCTTAGCTAAATGACTCACATTGCACTGTTCACAGCACAGAAAGAACAGCACTTAAATAAAACACGGGCTGCCGGTGCCGCTTCCCTCTAATTCTCGCATTCTGGTGTAGAAATCATGATGTAATGCACCACTTTTGAAACTGGCAACGGGGAAGTTCCACGTGAAACCGCCGGAGGTCGCTGGTGTCACAATCCTTGGACGCGACTCGTTGTGTGGAAACGGAACACTTATGAACTTCCAGCTAATAACTCCAGAATAAACCTGCGTCATTTTCACCGGAGAACTATTTCAGATATGAGCCCGAAATAAGAGCGAAGCACACATCTCGATGGAGCCGTTTGGAGATATTAGATGTTATTCATTCAAAACGTGTCCAGCGTTCTAAAGGAGTTCTGCTGTTTCATTGTTGAAGCACACAGCAGAAAAAAAGAGGCCCAAATATTGAGCGTTTTAATCCACATTATGTTATTTTATCATATAAACCCAATGCCGTTTAAAAGAAAAAATGATCTTCGCATAGCGTTAATTATTTAGTAAATTAATGGTTATTTGTGTAGGTTACTTACTGGAGGGCGTGTGATGTCGGCTAAACAAAAAAAAAAAAACGCAGCATGTGCCTTTTTGAAAATTCAGTGGTTTAGAAATGAAACCAAGCGTCAGAGAGGAAGCGACAGAGGGGGAGAGGAAGGGCCACAGAAACGGCTAAATACTCCGAACGATGGCTGCTCGTAAACACTATTTTTAATGAGCTTTCTCATGCAGAGTCGCGCGGCCGTCGTTACACGATGGACTCTCACATGATGGACTTAATAGAAGAATTCATGGCAAGTGCGCTGGCGCAATGGGTATGTCATTTAACATTTGTCACTTTCTGCCAGAGGAGAGGTCCTCGTTGCTGGAGGCGCAGAGGGAAATCAAAACGGACACTTTGTGCACTTTATTTCCAGTCGCAAATGTTTCTAACGTTGTTCCTTTTTAGAGAAGCTTCACCCGAGTACATCTAAAAGTAAGAGTTGAATAAACATAGATGCGGCTTTCAGCTAAACCAGCCCCCCACTTCTCCTTTTGGAAGCTTCCCTCGCCTCCTCTTTAACAGCCGTTTCTCTCCCCCCCCCCCCCCCCCTCCGCTGTACAGCCCTGTACTTCCGTGTCCTCGGGCGGTTTCTGGTTTGCTAATAACTTATGTTGTGTACTCAAATGAATGCGATCCCCCAACTGCACAGCGGAGGATTCGTTGCAGTTGCAGCAGAATGAATGAAACCAATCAGCCCAAAGGGACGAGGCCCCCCAATAAGACCAGCACTTACAATCTTATCTGACACTGAGATGAGCCTTCTGGGGATATTCTCTTTGTTTTTGCCCTCGTCCGAACGGATGGGTTGGGGTGGGGGGGGGTCATAGGTCAGGCGCTTGCAGCAGGGGGAGCTTTGTTTGCCGAAGGACACTTCGGCAGTGCGGCCCTTCGCTCACAGCTGGGCGGCTCTGCTTCAACTCATCAGCGGGTCGTTTCTCTGTTTACACACAGTGCAGATTTTAGAAGGTGCAGGTGGGAATAAACCTCATTATATTGCAGTTTGCATTGGCACAGCTGATCCTTGCAGAGAGACAGGGAGAGAGAGAGAGAGAGAGAGAGAGAGAGAGAGAGAGAGAGAGAGAGAGAGAGAGAGAGAGAGAGAGATGCCTTGGCCGCTGTCCTGCTTGGCTGCCTGTCACTGTGAAGTGCTTCCCAGTGTGAGAGCACATATCCCACCTGTCCAGACAGGTGCGCCGACTCAAGAGGCTTCCGGTGTGAAAATGTTTGCATCTCTCTCTCTGTACCTTCTCCCTGCTACTGTCTCTGTCTCCCCCGACTTTGTTGACCTCCCTGTACACACAGACACACAACATAACCCCCCCCTCCCCCCCCCTCCCTCTCTTCTGTCTCTCACAGGTTCAGCTTTTCGAGAAGATGCTGGAGAGGGAGGACGGCGGGCCGCTTTACAGCCAGTACATGAAAGTAAACTCAATTTCCCAAAGTGCCAGGGATCGTTACGCGAGGCTGACCGACGGGATCTTCCTCAACGAGATCATGAGGATCATGTAAGATTCATCAACAGCGTCCAGCTTCACGGCCCAGCGGCCGTAACGCGGACTACTGGAGTACATCATCATTTACAAGCAAAACATATATATTTAAACTATTTATAGTTATATTTATATGTTTAAATATATATAAATTATAGATACATATATTTATATAATATATAGGATGGCATATATCATATATAGGATACCAAACAGCTCAACAAATAATTGAACGTGGATTCCCTCAGTCTGCTTCTCAGGCTCGTTAAAACGCTTCACCCTGCTTCATTAGATGCACTGCAGCGTGATAATTTCTCATTTGGAAAATGGTCTGCTGGTCTGTTTGGTCAAGCTGCTGTAAAATAAAAAGCCGTTGTGTCTTTTTTTGTGTTGTTGTCCCAGAGACCCCAACCCCAAAGTGGAGCAGCTGTACAACAGCCAGAGAGATGATCACATGCCGAAAGTCCAGAACTTTTCCATCTTGAACCGACACATCAGAGCCTTCTATCAGGTAGGGAAGAGGTGCAGGGGCACGAGGGTCACGTTAAGGTAAAAGAGATAATCAAGCGCAAAAAACAGGACTGATGGTCTGAGAATTGACAGAAAAAGAGAGAAAAAAAGAGAACAGTTTGTGTATCCGGATGTGTTGACACAAAAAAAAATGGCTACAGGAAGATTGTACATCGGAGTTTCCTTCATCGAGGAGACGGAAACACGACCGTCTGCTGCATTCGTCGCCGATGTCGTACGCAGATCACCTGCCCGCCTCCCCGTGTTTCTTGCGGCTCGCTGTGCTGACATCAAGGGGCCGATTAATCAACCGGAAAGTCCACTTAGCAGAGGGACACACAACCTGCTGTGCGATTACAACGAGCGCGAACCACAACAAGGCCGACCCCCCTTAAAACAGCGCTGATAGATGTGTTACCTGTTAGCAGTCAGCCATTCCGTCACCTGCTGGTGGTCTGTTTATTTGAGGGCTCCATCTTGCTGGCTGTTACTCCATTAATTCACGCCTGCTGTCTCTGAACACGCCGAAGGGTTTCTGTTTACACCTCTTGTAAATTGTACATTGGCGTCACGCAGTCTTCTAGCTTAGCTTAGCACGGAGATTTGATACGTTTGTCCGACCAATTAACATTCCGATTAAAGAGGTGGCTCCCTGGAGTCTGTACGTACAATCTCAACAAAGCTTAAATGGGTATTTGGGCACACGTCTGCAGCAACGCAAAGGTAATACCGAGAGACACACACACAACCAATGGATCGAGGGTGGACTCAAACAACCCTCAGCCGACTACAAGTGGAAAAGCGGTGTTGAAAAAGTTAAAAGTCGGTGTGGAACGTGGTGAGGCAGGGAGAGGGGAAGAGCAGTAACAGCGTGATGAGGCTCAAGCGTCGGCCCCAACACACAGGGCCGGCCCAAGGCATAAGCGAACTAAGCGGCTGCTTGGGGCCCCCTGGTGGCCAGGGGGCCCCAAGCAGCCGCTTAGTTCGCTTATGCTGCAAGCAGCCCTAGTTTTGTATTGTAACCTCACTGTATTCGTTTATAATTTCCGCTATAACAGTATAGCGTGACCTATAGCACAGGTGACTGTGCGTGGTGGGAGGGGGGGCCTCCCAAATAAAATTCTGCTTAGGGCCCCCAAGAGGCTCGGGCCGGCACTGCCAACACACAACAACATTTTGCTTATTTTTGTAAGTTCCAAGCCAACGTCATCGTTCGCGCGATGAGAAGAGATAAAAAAAAACACAGGAAATGTCCGTCCTCGGTGGACGTGTCGCGGCTCCGTATCAGGCAGACGGGGGGGAGAGAAAGCGGGCGAGTGAGTGGAGAGCGAATGGAAATCAAACAGCGATCTCGTGTATTTCATAATGCGACTCGCAGGCGCCTGCAGCCGTGGAGGAAGTGACACAATTCTTTCCTCACAGGATGATTCAAAAGCTTCTGTTCGGCTCGAGAGGAAAAACCTCCCCGAGCAACCAGTCAGGTGGGCTGAACATGCGCCGCTGAGGTTGTCACACGATACAACAAAAAAAACGAAACAACACGTTTTCACTTCCTAATTTTTTCAGTGAATCACTGATGTCCCTTGAAATCTAAAGAGGCCGGTCTCCGTCGGTACCGCTGCTTCACCCGGTCGTGGTTTCGCGTCGCGCTGCCGTTGTTCGTGTTTGTGGTTGTGAGTGTGCGTGAGAGAGACAGACACACACAGCGACAGTGCGAGGGCTGATGAGTGGCAGCCGAAGCAAAACGTTTGCAGCTCCGTAGAACTTTTCTCTGTGGGTTTCTGCTTTGTGACATGAATTATTATTATTGTACCCTGATCTGTTTTTCGCACTGTTTGTGTAATTGTATTCTATGTGTTCTGTTCTATCCTGTATCTTTTGTTGTATATGCTGTGCTGTGCTATTGTTTTCTATTCTGTTCTTTTTTCAATGACATTCTCTCATGTTCTGTTAACTTTTAATCCCGTCCTCTTTGTTTGAGTCCATTTTGTGTTGTCATTTGTTCCATTCTTTTCTGTTAGATTCTATTCTGTTGTTTTTCATTGTATCTTATTTTTCTTATGTTACACTCTGAGACACTTACTATTCATCTGGCTATTAATTATTGATTCCTCTTGTCTTCTAATTTGTCGAGCCTCCACATTTAAAGATCTCTGTCTTGACTGAGACTGAATTCTTCAAAGGCTACTGAACCTCTAATACATTAGTTTTTAATCCAGAGTTGAAATCTGGTATTTACATGTTAATAAAGGAGAAGAAAGGATAAAGGATAAAGAGAGAGAGCAGTGAAAAGCACTTTAAATGTAATCCAGCAGCAATCCAAACAACATAATGTTGAATTATTGATAGAAAGATGGAATTTGGGAAAGATAATGTTGCAGATTGATTTTCATCTCCGTCTGCGCTGAAGCCGGCAGCTTGAAGGCAAACGCAGGTCTACTTTACACAACGGCACGTATCTCCACAGACTCACTGAGAGACAAAGGCTAATATCCTATAAGATCCACACACCAACAAGCGCGCCTCATGTCGTTAACACAACAAGCACGACGCCAAACAGGTCGCAGCAAACACCATGCCAGGTATTTGGGCTGCCAACCACAACAACGCCAACAACAACAACAATAACAACAACAACAACAACAAGAAGCAGCCTGTCCGTGATTCCTGCGTCATCTGTTGCAGGAGTCTGTTTGGCATTGTGAACCACGAGCTGCACAATGAGCAACACGGAGCTGCAGCAGATAACATCCTCCAGCGGCGTACGCCCGGCTGCACATCGTGCCTCTTCCACTCTCACTCTATAAAATGTATAAATTGAAGTCAGGGGGAGGCGTAATTGGGCCTGTCTTCTTGTGGTTTTTTTCTCGGATTGATCGCGGGAGGATTTAGCGGCTTTCAGGGGAGGAGCCGGCCGACATCGGAATGTGGCTCTTTGACAGAAACAGTTTTAATTACCCAGGAAATGTTTGAGGATCTGGTAAGCAGAGAAATAAAGTATCAGTCGGATGACTGCGCTCAGATTCATCCGTCTAATTGCACTGGATGCCAATGTGGGAGGAGGAGCAGCAAAGCCCCGCAGGTCCACGCGACAAATACTCGCGTTCGCTGCCAGAAGAGCCAGGTTTCTGGAACCGGAGGTTGCTGGTGGCTTCTGCCGTCCAGCTTGATTAAACCTCATTTAAAAATCTGCCACAAGATTAGAGCTTGAGATACAACTTCCAACTAACATCCAGCAACAGAAACAATATGAATGTGGCTGTCGGGCTCCAGTAAATAATGTGTTGGTGGTAGTTTTCTTTGGTTTGTAGCCGGTTCTGGGTCTGTGTGCTGGCACATTACTCTGATCATCTACATCCTTTAACAAGACTTTTATTGACCCGTCATATCTCTTTTTAATGTTTATTTAGATGATACTCAGAATAACCCCGAAATGAAAAATATAAAATCTAGCATAAAGACTCTCACTCTTATCAGATTTCAGCTCTTTGTTTACACCACAGACGGCGGCAGCCGGGTGGAAAGTCTTTCTGTTGTTGTTCATCACTCCGTGGGGGCGGAAAGGCAGCAGCGGCCGGCCAATTTATTTGTTTTAACCCCTTCACACTCATTCTGCTCATCAGGAGAACCTGCAGCAGTTGATATTGATGCCTCTCCCAAACGTCGCCATCCTGGGGCAGGACCCCATAACAGGTACAAGATAACGAACACAATCCCATCAGCGCCGCGTCTCTCTGCAGAAAGAAACTAATTATACCTTATATACCTGTCCGTACCTCGGCTATCTGCGAGAAGCATTGAGGTTATACCGAGGTTGGTGTTTGAGGTGGGGGGCGGGGAGGAGATGATGATGCTGGTGATGATGATGATGGTTATTTGTTATTGCGCTCTCAGAAGCAGCCGTGGAGGAGCTCAGGCGACTGCTTCTGCTCCTGCTGGGATGTGCTGTGCAGGTGAGCGCACACACACTCACATGACCACCGGGCCTGTTTCAAGGTTGATTATTGGCACCGGTGTTTTTTTTACCGTGACGGACCGGAGTAAAAGAATAGTTGTTGAACAGCCGTCCCTGGAGAATCGAGCCCGGGGTTTGCACTTATCCCACACTTTCAGTTCACGTTGCACCACTAGACACACAAACACACACACACACCTCTGACTGTGTGTCCTCCATTGTGCCTGCAGTGCGAGGAGAAGGAGGCGTTCATCCAGCAGATCCGGTCTCTGGACATCGAGACCCAGGCGGCCATCGCCAGCAGCATCCAGCAGGTTGGTCCGAGGCCACCGTTGATCAAATCAGGCGTCGCCCCCCAAAGATGAAAAAGGCTTTCAGCGACCGGCCCTCCTTGCTGTCAGGAGACATAATGACGCTCTCTGTCCCAAAAATAAGCGGCCTGTGGGCAGCCAGAGTGAAACTAATGCACCTTCTGCCGGCGCTTCAAGTAAGCGTGAAAATGAGTTACTTGTTATTCTGCCGGCAGCCTTATGAGGACCTCTGCGTTCCCCCTGCTGCCACCGGAGGATGGATCCTCCACCTCCTCCACACCATCCCCTCCTCCTTCATCTTCTTTTTCTCCGCCATCCTCTCCAATAGAACTTAAATACCAAATTGTACTCTTAAAAAATACCCCCCCCCCCGCGCAAATAATCGCCGGCGTTACAAAAACAGCATGTTGCATATCAGCGTGTCTGAATTACAGTGACAGCATGTTGCCCGGCAGCCCGTTTGGTGCCAGGTTTCTCAGCCTCATAAATCATATCAGGGAGAGGTGCTCTCTGCCGCCCCCCCCCCCCCCCCCCGCTTGCTGTTCATGGACCTCCCACCCGAGGACATTTCAAACCTGTCTGCATAATCATTAGTTTTGCCTGCATTAGTCAGGCGTTTCTGGACACGCTTCCCTTGCAGTTACATTTCCAAATGAATGGGATTTATTTTTTTTATAAACATATGCATCTCTGCCCGGCGTTCACGCTGCCTTTCACACGCCGCCGGGATTGTTGGTCCACACTTCTGCCCGGTGTCTGCGTCACCGTTTCCCGGGCGCACCGTTGACCGTGTCATGTGACCTGAGAAACCGTCCTGGCTGCAGGTGACTCAGGATCCCCGCGTGGTGCTGCCGCTCAGGTGGGAGGAGCTGGCGGAGGTCGAAGGTGCGGACTTTCAGCTGGTGTTCACCTCCATGGCCAAGCAGATCCAGAACCTGCTCGCGCAGAGAGACGCACATTTGGAGGTATACGCGTGCACAAACGTCTGCTGCGTTAGATGAAAAGAGTGACGCCGCTCTTGGAAAGGTGAAACCTCAGCCAGTGGTTTAGCTTAGCGTAAACAGCGGCTGATGATATCACATTTACAGGATTTATCACATTAAATTAACCTCAAATGAGGACGTGCATAATTAAGTATTTGTTTCTTGAGGGATTAAATGCGTCACATATTTCATGTCTTATCTCAGACCTCCTTTCCAACGTGTAGCTATTATTTACCAGACACAGTTGTAGTAAGTCTGTCTTTGAGCAATAGAAAAGCAACCTGATATGAAACAAAGTGGCTCCGTGGCTGTATGACGGGTCAATAAAGAAGAGCACACTGGTGAATTGAGCGTGAGTAGCTTTGTGATCGACAAAAATTGACAAAAAATGTGATCGTCTCGTATATTGAGGTACACAATGAATTACATTTTTTTTGTTGGACCTAAATAATTACACAAGTATGCGGTTGTTGTCTTAATCTGATTCTGCCCTGCATTCAGATGTTAATAAAGGGATTATCTTTGTTTTGGACGGTGAATACTGTTGAACACCTTGAGCTACAACCTTGATATGAGATCAGAGCAATGTAAAATATTTAACTACGATCAAATCATTCCACGGACTCAAATAAGCTTGTACATGTATAAAATGTGTAATTTATGTAATTTATTTTAGAAAGGTGTATAAGGACGATAAGGACACAAAATAAGTTAGAAATCAACATTGATCATCGTTAACTGTACAAAACACATTTCTAGGACACAAACTACTTGGTTTGATTCTCACATACTCTTATCTCTCGTGTCTCCTTCTCGCTCTGAACCTTTGCCCCTTCTCTCCTTCGTTCCTTCTCTCCTTCGTTCCTTCTCTCCTTCGTTCCTTCTCTCCTTCGTTCCTTCTCTCCTTCGTTCCTTCTCTCCTTCGTTCCTTCCCTCCCTGCCAGAGGATAGCGGAGCTTTGCCGGGAGCGGGAGGCCCGGCCCGACTCGCCCACGTCGCCCCTGGGTGGCCGCGGCAAGGAGCCACCCCGAGGTCTGGCACTCCAGCTGGCAGACAGCAAGGCCAACCTCCGCCGCCTCAAACAACAACTGTGAGTGTGTCTGTGTGTGTGTGTGTGTGTGTGTGTGTGCGAGAGATTTAAAAATAAGTCCAGAGAACTTTTAGAAACGTTGCGATAAAGGTCAACTTGAAAAATGTGCAAATGATTTGTCACTCAAAACGGTGAGTTGTTACTTAGCAACAAGTAAAATACAAATCAGGCACTCACTGCTTTGACTGTATCACAAAGGTCACTGCAGGCCAATTACAGTTTCTGCATATAAGTGTCCGTTTTTTTTTTTTACCATTTCTAGCAAAGGTAATGTTCTCTCATTTTTGAACAAATGTATCACTGAAAATGAATTGTTTAGACAGAATAGCGTAATTGTTTTGTTGACTTTTTTACTTTTTTTTAGGGAAGATAAAGGTGATCAGATATTGGATTACAACCTGGAGATTCAAACCATGGAGGACCAGCTCAAGAAGCTTCACAAAGAGGTGCAGACCGAAACGCGCGTGTTCCGATTTAGTTCTTCCTCTGCTTTGGATTGGAGAGAAAGCGTAACTAGTTTGGCGATGGCTGCTTTCCAGGCCTAAAAAACAGCACCGCACAGCCAGCAGCGCAAAGCACAGGTGGCATTTAATAGCCAATGAGTGAATCCTCCCGGGTTATGTACTTAGCCGCAGTTAAACGACACTCGTTGAAGCCAACTGCAATGTTTCCCTGAAGAACTTTGCTCTTTAACTTCTCTCTCCAGTTTAGTCACTAATGATGCTGGATAACATCAGGCCTTCGCCAGAGCCTAGTCCTAGTATTCCGTTTAAACCAAAACAACAAGAGATAATTAGCCTTAATATGTCAAACACATGAGTGCTGCACACACACACACACACACACACACACACAGACACACACACACACACATACATCTCCTTCTTCCTGTGTTAGACTTTGTCCATGTTTGTTAACGCCACATCTCTTCACCACCTCCCTTGACCTCATCGCTCTCGTGTGCGTGTGCGTGTGTGCGTGTGTGTGTGTGTGCGTGTGTGTGTGCGTCTGTAGAACCGCTCTCTGCAGGGTGAGCTGAGGGGCATGCGGGCGCTGCGGGACGAGCTGGACTGCGCCCGGGAGCGAGCTGCACGGGGCGAGCAGCTCCAGACTGAGCTGCAGAGCTGTAAACACAGATTGCGCAGCCTGGAGCTCACGCGCACGCAGCTGAAGGTGGACGCACACGCACGCACGCACACGCACACTAACATGCACACATATAGACCCACATGCACGGCTCATTACACAGACTCCTCCTGAATAAGGAAACATGCAGCTCAGCAACATTTACACCAAATACGAGTCACATATTCTCTTCTCCCATAGAGAAGAGAATGAAACGTACTCAGAAGGCGTTTGTACTCATCCTCCCACAAACACACACACACCAAGCGACAAACCGATATGAACATTACCAGTGAAGGTCACTTCAAGAAGATCTCCCTTTTAACTTCCCAGAGAGAAACTATTTGCTGTTTTAAATAAAATACCAGTTTATCTCAAAAGTCCCATACTCGGCCTCGTGGCCCTGAGCGTTTCAATCAGGAGCAAATATGAACGATTCTGAGGCTCAAAGCTAGAAGAGGAGATTATATCGCGTGACGTCATCAGCATTTACTGCTCAAAGCTGCTCCGTTGACAAAGGGCAGCAGTACATTTTCCTTCATTGGAGCTCTTACAACCCAATGAGATTCAAGTGGTCGAACTATTCTTAAGGCAGAAAAAGGGCCTGAGAGCATCTGGACTGTTGCCTTCTCAGTCTCGTTTCATTCATCTCGCCTCCGAGCTGCGTCTCCTCGACGACCCATACGAGGACTCCTTAGTTAGTACCACAACATTTAAAGTAATGTGAAGTTAAAAAAAGAAAATCCAATCACACACACAAGTAATGCATTTTTTTAAATTACATCTTGGGTTTACTCGCTGTTAGTCGTGGCCATTAGTCCTAGTGGACCTGTCTGTCAGATATATTATCTCTGAGGGCCGCAGCAGCCTCAGACGCGTTTAACCAATGGGATTCTCTCAGCAAACATTTGCTCTGAATAATGTCTGACGACTTTTTACAGCATGTGACTTCACACTGCTGCATGTCTCCTGTCTGTCTGTCTGTGCACGGCGCCCCCTGCAGGAGCAGCAGCAGCTGTGCGCAGCACTGCAGGAGACCAAAGTTCTTCTGGAGGAACAGCTGGCCGACGCGCGAGCGCGCTGCACCTCGCTCAGGGAGCTGGAGAGGGACAACGTTCTGCTGCGCCATCGGATCATCGACGTGGAAGGGGTCGGTGTCATTTCATCGTTGGGTTTTGTTTTAAAGGCGCCGTCCGTGAAGTCTTCGTACCTGGTTGCATTGGTGCATGCTTGTCCAAAGCGTTGGCGTTTCATAATGAATGAATGTGTGTGTGTGTGTGTTTAGGAGCGGGACATCGAGAGGCAGCGGGTTGATGAGCTGCTGGAGATGAACATGAATCTTGAGGCGGATTTTAGGCAGAACAACAACAACAGCGGCAGCAGAAGCAGCAGAAGCAGCGGCGGCGGCGGCGGCGTCGCTGCTCCGGTCCACGCGGTTCACGGACGTTTCCTCCAATCAGAACGGGACTCCGATGAAGAGATGATGGACCTGATTGGTCAGAGCACCTGCCTCTCCGTGCATTTGAACTGATATTAGAAAATATGTGGAGCTAATACTGACCGACAGGTTACCAATCGTCAATAACCAAATCTTAATATATTCAGTTCTCTTTTCCTCCATTTTCTCTTTTTCTTTCTCTCGCTTGATAACTTCTTCCCTCCCCATCTCTCAGGTCAGAAGCCGCTGAGCGTGGAGGTGGGCGAGGCGTCGACGCTGATGCTGCTGGGAGCGGAGCAGGAGATCGCAGAGCTGAGGAGACAACTGGAGGAGCTGCAGGCCCAGCAGGAGGTCAGGGTTCAAGGTTTGGGGATCGGGGGGGTTGACGATTGACAGTGAATCCGGTACTCCGTGATGTGTAGGGGAAATAATAAAGATGTCTGTGCTTTATGTTATCATCATGTCTTGGTAGACTTTTTTTAAAGCGATGAAAAATACCAACGTTTCAAGTCAATTCAGCCGTCACTGAAGACGTGAAGCTCGTGAGTGAGTGAAACGGGCAAAGCAGGAAGCAGTTAAACATCCGTCTCCTTTTTGCTTCAGGCTGATTCTCCGGAGGCAAAAGATGAGTTGGCGTGCCTGAAGACGGAGCATGAGGACACACTCAGAGAGGTGAAAGGGAAATCAAAGTTGCAGTAGACCGGAACTGAACAGAAACCTGACGGAAATAGTTTCCATCCGGCTGCGTTGTCTCCCAATAAAAACGTCTGTTTACTTTCAGCTTCAAAACCTGAAGAACGAAACTGCCACTTTGAAGCGGCGCCTCGATCAGCTGACCAAACCTCGACAAATAGCAGAAAAACTGAAGATTGAAGGAGAGAAGAAGCCTGACCGCAAGGAGGAGGACGAGGAGGAGGAGGAGAAGAAGAAGGAGGAGAGAGGATTCCGGAGCTATGAGCCCTGCAGGGGAGAGGGGGAGGGAAGGGTGAGGATGATGGGGGTGAGAGAGGGTGGAGGAGAGATCATCGTAAGCCAGAGGGAAGCGGGAGTCGGAGAAGAGATTCTCCATATCGAAGGAGAAAAAGAGGAACCGTGCGATGAGGAGATTGAATCGAAAAGGAGAGGAGAGGCGGAGGGAGGACAGATAGAGAAGGAGAAAGAAGAGATCCAATTAGAGAAAGAACAAACTGATGGAGCACCCAGTTCAGAGATCCAAGATCCCCCTAAAGGTTCAGACCACACAGAGACCGCGTGTGCAGACCAGGCTGTTTGTTCCCTGCCTGGTGCTGATGTGGAGCTTCTGACACACCGGCTCCAGGAGGCCCAGGAGGAAGCTGAACAGCAGGCCGTGGTGGCCCAGGAACTGCGCTCCAAGCTGGGGGAGCAGAGCAAGAGAACCTGGGGGGCCGAGCAGCGACTGGTGGTCCTGGAGGCTGAGCTGCAGCGACTAAAGAAAGCAGCGGAGAGTCTGGGAGACGCCCGCAGGCAGATAGAGGTATGGATGGATGAGTGGATGGATGTGCGGGTGGATCCATGGATGGATGGATGGATGGATGCATGGATGGATGGATGGAGTTCCATTCCTTGAAAATGGAAAATAAGTTATGATAGGAAACAATGATCCATCATTTATAATCAAACCGTGTCCATCACGTGACTTTTCAATGGACGTGTGCAGACGTCTGTACTAATAGATGGTTCCCTTGTTCCGTGTTCTCAGGTTCTTCAGTCCGAGGGTCTGGTTCTGGAGGAGGAGCTGTGCCGCCTGCGGAGCCAGGCGGAGCTCCACAGGATGCAGACCACGGTCATCGCCACCCTGGAGGGGGAGCGCGCCGCTCTGGAGAGGGACAGGGACGCGCTGCGCAGCACCACGGACGCCCTGCGCTCCGCCCACCGCAAGGTCAAAGAGCGCACAAACACAAACACACACACACACAAACGCACAAACGCGTGATTCCAGACGTCATTTTACTTTTTACTAAAAGTACAAACCACATTGAAGAGTCGTAACATTAATGTTATTCTTGTGTAATCTCTTTACATGCGTACTTGGTTGCATGAAATCTGCTTGCCAAATATTATCTGCAATATAATTATAACATTACACGGAGAAAGTGCTCAGCAGAAGTTGGATTTGACGGCTCGACGTGAAACTGATGATTCAAGCTGAGAATGAACAATGTTTTTTAAAACTCTATTGATATTCAACACCCGGATATCAGAGGTGTAAATGTATTCAGTATATTTCCCTGGATGTAGGATCAATGAAAAACCATATGAAAAAGACCCATTCGGGAAACTCTTTGCAAGCTTCAGAAGCCTTTGATAACTTCTGGAAAAAGCGGATGTGTGTTTAATGTGCTATTTTAGTAAAGTTTCAAGACATTAGAGAAATTGCAAGAAAGGGGGAACAGCAGTGCCATGTCAGCGTTAAGGAAATACAGTAAAAGGAATTTGTGAATGCCTCCCATTCAGGGAGTATTGCACTGTATCCTCTTCATCCTCTGATGTTGAAATATCTCTCTATATTATTGGCTCTCTTTTCACAAAGATGATGTTTCTGCACATTAACTAATCTAAACAGAAACATTAATTTACTGATGGGCGGTTTCCAATGAATGGATCAGCTATATGATCCAATGAAATCATGTTATGTAGATAACTTTCTTAGAGGTAGAGAATTCATTATCTTTCCAAGCAACAATTATAACTCAATTCAGAAAAGTTCTAAATCTGAAGAAGAAAAGCGTTTATCAACGTAGCATTAAAAGCTCTCTTTGGATGTCACTTGCCTTGAGCTGCAACAAATGAAACACATTAGCAGTAATGGATTTTTTCAGCATTCTTTTATGGAGTACATCCTCGTTTGCAAGCTTTTTGTGCTGTTTCTGGCACATTGCAGAACGCTTCTTCCGCTTACTTTCCAACCTTTGAGAGAAATATGCCTCCTGTCACGCGGGTACAATTGAGAGGTACTTAAAGGCACACTATGCAACATTTTTCAGTTAAAGAATATGTTCCATACCGTTTTGGATGATTAAATGAGTCATTTCAAGTCGAACAAAGGTTTTCTCGGCCGCCCTGGGGGTCTGTAGGGGAAATACCGCACTTGCAATTGCAGGAGTGTCGGGTCGCCCCCACAGGCTCAGAAGTCTCGCCATCGCAAGAGTCTTGCTCTATGGCATGCGACGGGAGGCTGTGGGCTGCAGTTATCATGGCGGAACCCGCGAAAGCCCATGTTGGAGCAGGCAAGAAAGAGGAAAGGGGCTCTGGACAGAGAGAGGGGTCGTACACGGGTGAACATCGGGCAATGAGCGTTTTCCGAATGGCGAGAGCTAAAATAGCTCTGGGGGGTTGGTAGCGGTCGCTAACTCGCGCCGAACCTCTGCATACACTCAGCAGTTGTGTTGTCATGCTAAAAATCAGAGACCGTACAGTTTTCTTTCCGGACGGCACCGGCTTACTTTTACCTCTGCTTGACGGAGAAACGAGGAGAACAGCTGAGCGTTTTTTTATTTTCGGCCTCTGGGGGGAGCCTCGCTGGAAAAGCCACCCCGGTTGCATAGTGGACCTTTAATACTCACACAAAAGTAATATTTTTAATACAAGACTGTTATTTGTAATGTTGTATTGCCGCTCTGAACACTTCCTCCACCATATGTCGTAAACAGGAAGGGGGATCTACTCCCTCGAGCTACTGGAAGTAAAACAAAAACAGAAAAAGAAAAAGAAAAACCTACAGGGTACTTTGAATAATTTCCAACAAACCATTTCCACAAGTTACATCAGGAAAGAAGCAGGAGGAGAGTCGAACCCATGTCTTCAGGTCTAAAGAAGGTGTTCAGTGACGGGTTACTGATGTCAAGCTGCTCAAAAGAGATTTTGTGCTCACAGAGAATCTGGAGTTTTGTTTAAGATTGTTTTGAATCGGTTGCCTGTTATATTAATCCGGTTTTTAGGAGGCTCACTTGTTGTTTGGCCTCTCATTAATGAATTACATTGTTTTTTAAATGTGTGGCTAGCCGGCCTCCTGCATGTCTTACTGTTATTGTTGTTATTGTCTTTTCCAGAGTGACCAGCTGGAGCTTTCCTGTCAGACTCTCCGGGCCGAGGTGGAACGACAAGGTCGGAGTTTGGAGACGGCGCGTCGTCGCGAAGACGAGCTGGAGGCGGAGCTCCGCGAGGCCGCCGTGGAGGCGGAATCTCTGGCCCGGGCGCGAGACCAGGCGCTGACGGAGGCGGCGAGGCTGGAGCAGGAGAAGGAGCTGAGCCAGTCGGAGCACGAAAGCCAACGGAAGGAGGGCCGGCAGAGGGAGAGAGAGGCGGCGAGGCTGAGGCAGCAGCTAGATAGCACAACCCTGGCCCTCGAGCACAGCAACCAGAGAGCTCGGGCCCTGGATGCTGAGCATAGGTACAAACACACACACACAAACACACACACACACACACACTTAACCCGGATCACAAGCTGAGGTACGCAATTAACTTTACAAGGCATCACAGAGAGCTACTTGGCTGCACCATGTATTTATCTTTAATGTCAACTCTATCTCCATTCAACCCGTGTCTGACCCTGCTGCTGTGTGTGTGTGCCTGTGTGTGTGTGTGTGTGTGTGTGTGTGTGTGCAGACGTGTGCACCAGCAGCTGTCTGAATCCAAGGAGCTCTGCACTCGGCTACAGGACCTTGAGAAGGAGTTCAGCACTCGATTAACCAGCATGGAGGAGGGTAAACAGCAGCTTCAGGAGCAGTATGCTGATGCTCAGGCCAAGATTAATTCACTGTCCCAGGTTTGTGTGTGTGTGTGTGTGTCGTAGCCATGACGTGGTAGTTGAGTCACTCGCAGTGGTGATGTGCTGCTCGTATGAAATATCAAACCGTTGCATTTTGAGGAAAACCGTTTATCTTGTTTTATTGATACCTCTTAGGACAAACCCTCCTGTTAGTATTCATTTATTTATTGTCCACTACCCGCTAACTTCTACTGTGAGCATTGCATTGTTCTTACTAGGTAGAATTAGTATGCAGTACGGAATCGGCACTAAAGTATTAAGGGGATTCTGATTTTCGAATGATTCCTCAGATTCAAATCTTTCTCTTTCTCTCTCATCAGGACCTTTCAAATGAGCGGGAAAGGTCCCTGAAACTGTCCACTGAAGTCGAACGTCTGCGGCAGAAACTACAAATAGCCGACGCCGAACTGAAGACGACAACCGGTTCTCTCAGCCAATCACAGGAGAGAATAGAGTCGCTCTGCCGAAGCCTGAAGGAAAGCAAACCTCTCCAGCAGAGACGAGGGAGCGTGCAGGTGGACGCCTCGAATTCGGACTCCCCGGACAAAGGACGCATTTCCCAGACGCAAACCCAAGAGACGTCACATCCGGATCCACCCGCCGCGGAGGGCAAAGGTCGTGACCTTCCCTTGACCCAGGATCACGCCGCAGGAGAGACAGAAAGGCAGCTGAGTGAGCGGGTGACGGAGCTGCAGAGAGAGGTGTGTGGCTGTGTTTGAATAGATGTTTGTATATATACATGTGATAAATGTCTGGATGTCTGTTCGGTTCGCTGCTGCTCATCTGGGATGGAGATGATCGATATCATGTTGAAGTTCTGGCTCTCGAGATGCTCGACGACTACCAATTTGCCGTAGGCCGCCACTACCGCGAGAGCAGCACTTAATTTCCAGGACTACCACTTTATCTCTGCTCATCAGTTTTTATAATGTCACCTCAGCTGCCGTTAATCTTCCTTATCTCTTCTGCAGCTCTCTGGCTCTCTCACGCACATCGACTCCCACATAAGTAGTATGAGTCAAATGCACTGAAAGCGACAAAAGTAGAAGTACGTTCTGTGATTGATTTCACATTTTACTATTAATACTGGAGCATTAAAGCTGATCGAGGTGGGCCATGAGAGGAGAAAGAAGAAAATTACACAAATATACATTATTTTTGTATTCTTGCTTCCTTTGCGTGAACGTATTAAATATTCCGGGGATGCTTTCACCTCTTTAACTGTTAAACAGTTTAAAATTAAACAGTCTGAGAAGTTCAGACAGGAAATGTAACAACGTCACAACCTACTTGAAATGTGACAGTTTGCCAGAAACCACTCGTCTCTATAAATGCAACGTATTTTAGAAACTCTAGAAATGTTTTAAGCTGAATTAAAACTGATAACTGATTAAAAGTCAAAGAAAATTGCAAGGTTATACTTTCCACCACAAATGTTGGAATGGAAGCGGTTGAAATAAAAAGTAGTAAATCTAAAAGAGCCGGGATAAAAAAAAAAAAAGTAGCACTCCCCGGAGTGGCTGTATGATTCAGTCAAGAGCTGGTAGGAAATGTGAAAGAATCAGAAATGGGAAAAAGATTTTCCTCGGTCCAAAACTGGGCTGCAGACCCTCCGGAAGAAGCGTTTTGTTACCGTGCCAGTGCTCATCATTTTGCTCAAAAATTCAATTTGAATCCACATTGTCTGGTGGGTGCACAGAAGGGTTTTTGGTGATCCTCAAGGTCCTCACAAAACAATTTAAATATACCTATTATTCGACTCAGTCAAAAAAACAAATACGTGTGCAGATGTTTGTGATTGTTGGACACGCACGAGGTCACCGCGCCACGTGGCGGTTTGTTCTCCCTCAGAAAGCGGCGGCGCTTGCAGAACACGAGGCTCTGCTGCCGCGGCTCACTCAGTCCCAGCGGGCGTGTGAGCACCTCAGGGAGCAGCTGGAGGCTCTGCGCCGGAACTCCCTGAGCCTGCAGGACTCCTGCACCCGGCTGCAGACGCTCAACACCCAGCTGCAGGTGACCACACGCAAGACATTCTGCGTTATTAGACCACGGCTTTGAATTTGCCTGCGCACATTTTCCCCTCTTTTAAAAACACACAAAAACGCACACAGGTGGAGCAGGCGTCCCTCAGCTCCCAGCATGCAGCGGTGCTGGCGCGCTGCAGCGAGAGCGAGGCGCGCCGCGCGGCCCTGGAGGCCGAGGCCACGGTGTGGGCGCGGGAGCGCGAGGAGTCGGCGGCCCGGACGGAGGCTCTGAGGCGGGACCACGAGCGGATGGCGGCTCTGCAGCAGCGGCAGGAGGTGGAGCTGGAAGAGCTGCTGGACAAACACTCTCAGCTGAGGAGCAACAACCGCAGCCTGGAGGCTCAGCACAGGGAGCTGGAGGGCAGGTACACAATCACACATTCAATAACCTTTCACGACACACTGCTTCTTCCTGTAAGTCGTGTTTTTTTGTCATCTCAAGGTACAAGGAGCTCCTCGACCTTAAGTCCCAGCTGAATGAGAGGGAGCTGGAAATGAAGATGGAGAAAAGGGAGATGGAAGCAGAAGCCCAGAGGAGACTTGAGAGAGAACGAGAGCTACAGAGGCTGAAAGAGGAAAACGAGAGGTAGCCAATGCACTCACCAATAAGTATTGTGTTAATGAGATCTGCTCATCCTTTCGCTGCATGCACGTGGCCCTGACTATAAAGAAGCAGCATTAAAAGTTCTATATGCAGCAAAGGGAGCAAAACAGGAATTAGCTTGACTGCAAATGTACCTTAGGATGCATTTTTATTGGCTTTTGGGTACAAAACGGCAGCAGAGGTGGAACAAGACAACAAGAAACAGAATGTAGGTGTCTTTGGATATGTTCTAATCTCAGTTCCAAATCATCAGAAAAGAGGCTGTAAAGCTTTTAGAAATGATGTTTTTTAAGCCACAGACCTGTTTCACTGGAGCGTCTGATTACATCTCATCTACAGGGTGGTGGGTGCTGGATACAAAGATGATGATCATCATTATAAGATACTAGTGTATAATAATTAGTCACAATGATGCGATTGATAACTCTGATGAGGGGTTGTCATTAGTTCTATCTCTAATGACATTTTTTTATTTAATGCAGAGTCGTGCTGCACACTGGCTCAGTTTTAAGCATGAAAAGTTTCACAACAAAACATTTTAAATCCACATTGGGAACATAAACGTTTGATGTTTATACTAAATATTACAAAGATTCCCCCACAGTGACCATTAGGAGTTTGATATCATCTCATTGCAGTTCTAATTACATGATAAAACAAAGGGAACTGCTTAGTCGTTTTCAACAACGCTCTATAACCCTTGTCTGACCACATCAGATCCGATTCTATCCATTTTTTGGTTGTTTTTTCACCGCGATCATAACGTAACGAAGTGACGGCGTGAGTAAAGGCCGGCTGCGTGCCGTTGTTTTTCAGGCTGCAGGCGCAGCAGCGGGAGGCGTCGGCGTCGCAGGCGGAGCTGCTTTCTCAGGGCTCGGTGCTGAGGGCCGAGCTGAGTAACTCCCAGCTGGAGCGGACGCGGCTGGAGGGAGAGCTCAGCGGCCTGAGGGAGACCAACCAGAGCCTGGACCTCAGCAGCGCGCGCCTCACCAGCCAGTACCAGGTAGCGGAAAAGCCGCGGACACACACGGGGGGGGGCTCTTTGTTCCGCCAAACAAAGCGGATTTAGTGCTTCACAGACACTCAGAGACATTTAGCCCTTTTCATAAAACACTGCATTTAGTTAAAAAGCAATTGAGTCAGAGTTGCAGGTTTTAGAGAGTATTTTTACACAGTCGTGGTCATTGAGGAACAGCGATGGCATTAAAACTGAGAGGCTTATTTCTACTGCTTGATGTGCGGATTGACATGTCATTAAAAAAGAAATATTGGTCCAGACAGAAACTCAACACCAAGCAGTTAATAAAGAGTAGAAGCGTCTTTGCCTGCAGAGTAGCTTTGCTGTGAAACGACCACTGAATGTTGAAAACGTCTGCAGCCGTTTCTCTGAAGCGGATAAAAAGTCAACAAGCAGATGTTACGTTATGTTGCTTCATCCAGCTGCTCGTAAACCTTGAATCAAAAGCTGGCACAGGAGTTTTAGTCTCCAGATTTAATCACTGCAGGATTCCAGACAAACAGGGAGCAGTTTTCTTGATTGTTTTCAGTTACTCGCACAACAGTTTTCCGTGGAATGTGATTGAAGGTGGCTGAAGGTGGATGAAGGTGGCTGAAGGTGGTTTGAAGATGGGTTGAAGGTGGCTGAAGGTGGTTGAAGGTGGCTGAAGGTGGATGAAGGTGGCTGAAGGTGGTTGAAGGTGACCGAAGGTGGCTGAAGGTGGGTTGAAGGTGGCTGAAGGTGGATGAAGGTGGTTGAAGGTGGCTGAAGGTGGCTGAAGGTGACCGAAGGTGGCTGAAGGTGGGTTGAAGGTGGCTGAAGGTGGTTTGAAGGTGGTTTAAGGTGGCTGAAGGTTGTTGAAGGTGGTTTGAAGATGGGTTGAAGGTGGTTTAAGGTGGCTGAAGGTGACTGAAGGTGGATGAAGGTGGCTGAAGGTGGTTTGAAGGTGGTTTAAGGTGGCTGAAGGTGGGTTAAAGGTGGCTGAAGGTGGTTTGAAGGTGGTTTAAGGTGGCTGAAGGTTGTTGAAGGTGGTTTGAAGATGGGTTGAAGGTGGTTTAAGGTGGCTGAAGGTGACTGAAGGTGGATGAAGGTGGCTGAAGGTGGTTTGAAGGTGGTTTAAGGTGGCTGAAGGTGGTTTGAAGATGGGTTGAATGTGGTTGAAGGTGGCTGAAGGTGGATGAAGGTGGCTTAAGGCGGCTGAAGGTGGTTGAAGGTGACCGAAGGTGGCTGAAGGTGGGTTGAAGGTGGCTGAAGGTGGTTTGAAGGTGGTTTAAGGTGGCTGAAGGTGGTTTGAAGATGGGTTGAAGGTGGTTGAAGGTGGCTGAAGGTGGATGAAGGTGGCTGAAGGCGGCTGAAGGTGGTTGAAGGTGACCGAAGGTGGCTGAAGGTGACTGAAGGTGGATGAAGGTGGCTGAAGGTGGGTTGAAGGTGGCTGAAGGTGGTTTGAAGGTGGTTTAAGGTGGCTGAAGGTTGTTGAATGTGGTTTGAAGATGGGTTGAAGGTGGTTGAAGGTGGCTGAAGGTGGCTGAATGTGGATGAAGGTGGTTGAAGGTGGGTTGAAGGTGGCTGAAGGTGGTTTGAAGGTGGTTGAAGGTGGCTGAAGGTGGCTGAAGGTGGATGAAGTTGGCTGAAGGTGGGTTGAAGGTGGCTGAAGGTGGTTTGAAGGTGGTTGAAGGTGGCTGAAGGTGGCTGAAGGTGGATGAAGTTGGCTGAAGGTGGGTTGAAGGTGGCTGAAGGTGGTTTGAAGGTGGTTGAAGGTGGCTGAAGGTGGCTGAAGGTGGATGAAGTTGGCTGAAGGTGGGTTGAAGGTGGCTGAAGGTGGTTTGAAGGTGGTTGAAGGTGGCTGAAGGTGGTTGAAGGTGACCGAAGGTGGTTGAAGGTGACCGTAGGTGGCTGAAGGTGACCGAAGGTGGTTGAAGGTGGTTGAAGGTGGTTGAAGGTGGCTGAAGGTGGGTTGAAGGTGGTTGAAGGTGGTTGAAGGTGGCTGAAGGTGGTTGAATGTGGTTTGAAGATGGGTTGAAGGTGGTTGAAGGTGGCTGAAGGTGGCTGAAGGTGGCTGAAGGTGGATGAAGTTGGCTGAAGGTGGGTTGAAGGTGGCTGAAGGTGGTTTGAAGGTGGTTGAAGGTGGCTGAAGGTGGTTGAAGGTGACCGAAGGTGGTTGAAGGTGACCGAAGGTGGCTGAAGGTGGTTGAAGGTGGTTGAAGGTGGTTGAAGGTGGCTGAAGGTGGTTGAAGGTGGTTTGAAGATGGGTGTGGTCAGAGAAAGGAATGGGCCATTATTCAGCTATTTGCCGGTGTAAAATCCCCAGGTCTGATGGCTTAATTTCTTTAGTCATTCTTTTTCATATTTGTATTTCTGGACTTTTTGCAGTACTTCGCCTCAAAACCAACATAACAGTAAACTTTATTTCGATACAGATTAATACTTAAATTTGAAACGAAACCCGAACATTCCTCTGATTACATAATGTCTCGGTTTGTTTTCAGCCTGATTACTTGCCAAATAATTTCTTTTGTCGACTCAAGATAAACTGCCCCTTTATTTAAAACACTGCTGCAAATTTCCAAAAGCTCACTAGATGCCTTAAGGATGTAATCAATACCCCTAACTCCTTTTTAATTATTTCTAAATCAAGCAGCATAGATTTTTTCTGCTGTTTTCTCTCTTTTTACGTTTGCTTATTGATGTTGACATTGATGGCGATCTGTGGCCGAACACGCACATACAAAAACTAAATATTCGTATCTTAGCAACCTATTAATCCCAACTGTGACATGTACGGCGTTGTGTGTGCGTAGCTGTTGACTCAGCTGAAGGGGAACATGGAGGAGGAGAACCGACACCTAGCAGAGCAGAACCAGAGCCTGCTGAAGGAGAACCGGGCCTTACTGGAGCAGAGCCTGGAGCGCCGAGACCAGCACTACTCACAGCAGAAGGAATACCAGTCAGTGCACACACACACACACACGCACACACGCACACACACACACACATAGTCCGGATCTGTTTGCGATTCAGTAATTCTGTTATTGAAGAAATCTAATTTCTTGAATAGAAAGACTTTAAAGCTCTAATGTGTGTTACAGAAAACACTATTTGTTAACATCGTAGGCGGTAAAACCGTCTGTGTTCATATTTAGGGAATAAAAGCACTTGTGTAAAGGTTACAGACTGCGAGACAATACTTTCAAAGAACAGAACCAGCAGTCGCTCTTCTAAATGACAGACTTAAGCAGACTGAATGGCAGCCTGCAGAGCTCGATTCACCTTTAAGCATATTGAGCCACATTTTCACACATCACACCTTTCATGAAACTTAATTCTAAGCTTTTATTCCTGAAAACATTATTATTACCACGCTTTTAAAAGCCTCTGTAAACACGGCACATTCCAGTTCAGCAGCCGACCGTGTATATTATTCCTTCTGATGTGTGACTAAACAGAAGAAATACTAAAATGCACAAAATATCACTTGGGCTAAAGTACCGTCTGTCATAAACAAACATTTCTGTGCGTCCTCTCTCTCTCTCTCTCTCTCTCCGTCAGTCTCTTTGTTTCATTCACAAGTGCCTGGTAAGTGAAAAGGACAGTTTAGATTGTTTGCTTTACAAAAATCCCTTTTGTCGTGAGCGACGCACAGCAAATGAAGCGGTGACTTTGCCCTTGCAAACGTAATGTTGCAGGAAACGTTGTGAATTCAGCAGGCAAACGGTCTCATAAGCTTTCATGGAATGAATTGAACTCGCGTTCGAGAGTCGTTCATCAAACTCAACTTATTTAAGACGTCTTATGCTGCTCTGCTGCCGGATCGATGCTGCGGTTTGCAGCTGATTCACATATTGAGTTTTTTAAAGAAAGGACAGAAAAATAACTTAGTGGCCACAATATTAAATTGGAAAACATTCAATAAACTGAAATGACTTATCTGAAAAAAAAATGATGAAGGGTCTAAAACCATGGTAGTGTCCCCGTGAGGCTGCTCAAGCCATTAGAATGCCTGTACCTGTACATAAAAGTCGATGCCAATAAAGCTTAAGTTAGCATTGCAACATTAGCCAATCTGCCCAAAAAGAAGCGATTGAATAACATTTGAAGAGTTGTCGGGGGTTTCGCAGTCTAGAGCAAAGCAATGGATCGACCGTGGACGGAGCCAGCAGACGTTGGATCAGTACACGTACGCGGGCCTCGACCATGACCTCTATGACCTTTTCCTGAGCTTTTCCGCTCACCGCCGCCTGTCGCTCACCAGCGGCCACCTCGCGCTGCCAGCAACTGTTATTCTGAGGCGTCTTCCACGCGACGGACGAACCCGACTCGCCGGCTCAGCTTTGCGTGTTTCTGTTCAGGGAGAAGCTGAGCGAGCTGCGTCGGGAGAAGCAGAAACTGGTGGAGAAGATTATGGATCAGTACCGAGTCCTCGAGCCCAGCATGCAGCCTCCAGCCAGCAAAGCCAGGTAGTGTACATACATATGTATATGTGTGTATGCGTATATACACACACCCACTCACGTTTGAGCTCTTTTTATAGCTCGGCTAATGTTGTTGTTGTGTTCACGCAGCACATTTCACACACAATGACAATACAAGTGCTCTCAACGAAGGGAACAAAATGATAACACAACTAAATGGAATCGTTTATTTACTTTTACATCAATGAACATAATGTTATTTTCTATTACAAACCCTCCACAATGCACGGTGCCTTTAAAGACCATACTGTATGAACACAGGATTTCATTGGGATTTCCTGTTGTTGCCACTTCAACATCGTTGTTACTCTGATGACAATCGGTAAGCACTTATGAACCGTGACAGCTGCACGCCGACATCGCACAACACGTGGATTCTTTGCCCCTCGGTTCAGTGAGACGCCGGCCGGCCCTCCGTGTCAGGAGGAGGATTTTTATGCTCCTTCGCGGTGTGTTTTTTCGTCGTCTCTGAACCACTGGTTTGTGCACCATCATCCAATCTGCGAGGACGATCTCTTTCCTCTCGGTGTGGAACCACGCGATCAAAGGAGACGGAAAACACTGGGTGCTCTCGTGTGAAGCTTATTTCCACACGTCAACGTCAGTGAAAGAAACTAAATAGGTAAAGCGAGGTGCAGCTATCTCAGGTCGTGAGCTGGTTAGCGGAACGCAGCAATGTCTTTGATTGTTGGACCAGTTTCGAGCACAAATGAAAAAGTAATAATCAGGATTATTGTGTTGAAATTCAAATGAATATGCTATATGAATATGACATTTTAATTAAAGCATTTCCATACAGATGCGCGTGACATCGGGCTACAAAGTGTTTTCGTCGGCAACAATAAATGACAGTTGGCTGCCACCTCCAGGGCCATTTTATTCTCATTTTGAAAACATGCAGCACTTGTTACACTTGGCATCCTCCAAAGGCTTTTCTGAAGCGCGCACACACTCTTGAGATGCTCCCTCTTTGTGAGTTGCTGCCCGTCCTTTGTGTCCTCGCAGGAAATCTAACTGGATCGCGGACAGGATGAAGAAGCTAATCAAACCCCGGGGGCCGGGGAGAGAGGGACGCGCCCTCTTCACCGCCATGGGCAGCGTGGAAAACCTGGCCGACAGCGGCGAACACGCATCAGACACGCACACGCCTCAGCGGGGTGAGACCGCACGCGGCCCGACACACTGCCTCCCTTTCTGCCTCACACACACACACACACACACACACACACACACACACAAAGACACGCTCACACGCTCGCCCCATCAAGCGAGGCTACGGGCATGCATACAAATCGTCTCATGACTACCAAGTGCGGGCGGCATTGATAGCACTCTCTCCTTGTTAGATTTCTCCCCATAGAGTGAAAAGACTTACTGAGGCCGGCGTTCTCTGCTCACCGCATGTTGAAAGGAAAATATTCAACCAGACTTCAGCCTCTTTTTAATGCACCTTGACCGTGGAAAGGCTTCCACTGGCAGACAGGAGGGGGAATGAAACTCTGCCGCAGACGCGTTCAAAGCCGAGCTGCGAGCGTTCATTATATGACATACTATGCTCATTTAATTTAATTTTTAGTTTCTATTATCCCCCCCCAGCTCTCCAAACTCAGGAGCAACACCTCGACAACGGGACTGGTGCGTTTTATTGAGCGCGAGGAGACTCGAGCGTGGAGTAAACACTGTATATCAGTTAAAAGGTTAAATCCTGGTTGAATTGCTCTTGATAAGGAGAGAGCTTGTTTGAGCTGGCCACGACATTCTCCACACCTTTCACCATAACTAAAGTTTGAGGTGACATTTCCCACCTTTGAGACGTTTCACCCGCTTTATGGCGGGTTAACTTGACCGTTAGTTACTGGTCACCGGGTCACAGCAGCCCCTTATCTCATTAAACTCAATTCATGAATCATTTAAAGTATTTAATGTTGATACAATCTACTGTTCGATTACGTTATGTAAAAGTCTTTCTTTGTTACGCTGTGCTTTAAATTCTCCAGACAGATAATAAAAAAATAATAAAAGCATATATTGTCTGCTCTGCTTAGAAGTACACTTAAAAAAGCATTGATTACCAATTCAGACAATTATCAAGGCAAAAAGAAGGTTAGATTGCTACATTTAAAAAAATATCTGCACATGCAACTACATTTATTGCGCACAAATCCTTTGATGTATTCCAAAAGGAGTTATAATGTCTTCATCATCGCTAAACAAGAGGTTTAGAAACTCACCTAGCCAATAATGTAATAATAATGTAGTCATATTGAACGGTTAACAATGCCTCAGCATGCACATTCACTTTGAGTGATGACGACTTTGAATGGATTTCCTGTTGCTTCAGACCCCTGCAGTGCTCCCGTCTCTCCGTGTCCCCTGAGAAAAGCTCCCTCCCAGACCGAGCTGGACATCTCGGCTCCGGGGACGCCGGCCACGCGCTGCGGCTCCGCGGGGCGCCGCAAGCTGGGGTCCCGTCACGGCTGGGGGCTCGGCTTGGCGAGGGGGGGCTCCGGAGTCTCCCAGTCCTTCAGTCCCGGCGACCACAAAACGACCCCCCGCCCGCCGGCGCGCTGCGGCCAGGACAGCCCGGCCGTCCTCTGGGAGGGACAGAGACGCGAGGCGAGTCCGCCGCGCGCCGCCGACGCCCTGCTGAGCAGCCAGGAGAGCGTCGAGGAGGACGCGGGCCGAGGTGAGGGGGGGGGAGGAAGAGGGACCGAGAGGATGTCTGAGCCCAACGAGACGGGTGAAATGTCCGGGAAGGAAATTCAAGCATTAAAACGTAAGAGATGATACGATTTATTATAATCAGAGCGTGATGTTCTCTCCCCTCCAGACATCCAGCACTCCGGTGACGACACGGCGGCGGCCTGAGACGCGCCGGAGAACTTCCCCTGACAACACGTGGTGATGCAGCTTTTGAATGTTAGATACGAGATTAAATTAAAACAGAGTTAAACAGAAAATTTAAAAAATTAATTAGAATGCCTCGCTGAAAATTGTTCCTTTACCACAAATGAGTTGATCAATGTCTTTATTTATCGTTCTGTTGCTCATTTTAATTTGTATTCTTTCTTACCTACTTCCTGTTTTCAAACTGCTGTTTGGCTTCTGTGGACAAAATCACCCGCAATCACAATGGTACTTTTTACCGCTCAGGATTTCGTCCTAATCAAGTTGTTTTTGTGCAACAAACCAACCACAGCTACCGCAGCACTATGTTATATCTACATGAATGTGTGTATTTATTTATGTTTTTGGCTATGTTTTTGTAAAACTTTACTCAGTTTAGCCCTGTCCTCTACATACAGTGTGCAGTGTAAGTGCGCCCGCTAAAATACTTACTGAAGACGGCGGGAATATGAAAATAAATTGTATTTGTGTGTATTTCAGTAAAGCTTCATCTTGTCTTCCACAAGCCCTTTTAGTATCAGCAAAAACAATGTTTTGTTAGACCTTCTGATCACCTTCCCTCTTCGTTTGCTAACTAAAGGTCAAAGTAGTGTCCCATATTTTGTAGGACATGCTTCAGGGTGAACGGAGAGGCTATTAGATATTGATAAAGATATTGAATATACGCACTGACACGCGATCGGGTTCCAGTGCTACGTCCTTACGCTGATCAGCACGGAGCCTTGGAGTCCACCACGAGGCCACCGGGCCCCTGGTACGACGCGGGCTCTCCGCCTCGGAAGCCAAAACACACATCCCCAATTACGGTTTTGCAAATGACAAATGGGCTGCTAATAGAATTCATGAATTATGTAGTTGTCATGGTGACTTTAATCATAAAACCGAGGCCCTTCCCCCCGGGGCTGCGAACATTGTGTTGGCGGGATTGAGATGCGTGACGCGGGCTGCACGCCGAGCCGCCTCAGCGAGCGCGGCGCCGAGCGATGGCGAGATATTGGTTCTGCCAGTCACTCAGAGGCTTATTATGAGCGCGATGCAACAATCACACGCCTTCAGGCGCGCAGGCAGGCGGGCAGGCAGGGAGGGAGCGCCCACGGAGGAGTAAATGGAAGCTTAAAGGCATTTACCCACCGGCGGGGATTCGTGCCATAAGAACAATATTATGCTGAACCTCTGTTTTAGTCATGAGTGGGTTACCTTGGCTTAAAAGGTTCATTTCGCTGCAAAAACAGGTAAAAAGTATACACAAAAAAAAAGGACACCATCCGTGAGGAGCTGATGGAAGGAAGCATCCGGGGAACAAGCTGAGCCTCTTCCTTTGACGATTCATTCGTACATTGTATAGAAAAAAGGCTGCATCACGGCTGGTATGAACATATGGTTTTGATCAAAAGTATTTGCGAGCTAGTCGTTGGCGTTTTTTTGTCGTTTGTTCCCCATGCCGGCGGTGTGCAAAGGCCTGAAGGTGCTACACTGTCAGCAGACTCGCCTTTGGTAACGCACACGGCGAAAGTGTCACACGTTGGTTTTTATCATTTTATCAAGAAATACACAAACTATTTGAAATGTTAAGCTTATTTCTTCAACAAGATGTAAACTTGGAGGGTTTGTTCACCCTCCCCCCGAAAGCATAACAAGCAGCTACAAGGACATCAGTCAAAAAAAGCCTTGGAGGACAAACAAAAGAGAGAGAGAGAGAGAGAGAGAGAGAGAGAGAGAGAGAGAGAGAGAGAGAGAGAGAGAGAGAGAGAGAGAGAGAGAGAATAGCTAAAGGGACGAATGATGGATGGGCTGATCATCGAGCACCTGAGGAGTGGGACGCTACCAGCAGCACCACCATCCTTCTCTCAACCCTCCTTTTCAATGGCTTTCGCCCCCCCCCCTTCCTTCGGTAAAGTCCTTCCTGTTCTCTCTAATTCCCTTTTCTCAATCACGAGTAGAGCTCGTGAGCGGACGGGAGGCTGCAGTGGGACACGCCGGCAGGTAACGGAGGACGGCGGTGACGTGATGAGCTCTTCCGGTGGGCTGTGAGTTTGTTCGGGACTTTTTGGCTGATGCGCCATAAAGAATTCTGTTGCAGTAAATTGTGGATGTGACGGAGGAGGATGAAAGCGTTCGGGCGGCGGAGGAGGGGGAGCGTGATGGGCAGGAGGGAGGAAAGGCTCTCGGTGATTTGACGAGGTTCTTGAAGGAGACTTCGCTGTCAAACCAAGACTTGTTTTCTGACGCGTGTGTTTCTTTTCATCATGAGGCATTTATCAACAGCCCTCGCTCAGCTATCAGATTTGATCAGAACCCAGAACGGAATGGCTCCACTGTTCAGCGCTTCCTCTGGCCTGGAAGCCAAAATGTGCCGTTGGAAACAATAAAGTTGTTAAGTTGCTGTCATTTTTTCCCTCCGTGCACCTGGGAAGCAGACGAGCCACTTTGCTTCTATCAGCCTCCAAAAAAAAACCCCTCACTTAAACCACTTTGTCCGGTAATGGAACAGGCCGGACGTCCCAACAACCCAGAGGTGCTTCACATATTTGTTCAGTCCTTCACCCGTTGCTGAAATTATTATTTTTTTTCTTCAATATTTCCAATCTTGTTTCTGCAGTCTGGCTGATTTAAAATCAGCGCACACCACACAACCGAACTGTGGGTTCTAATTCATGGATTGTCGTTTGGCATTTCCCCCCCAGCAGAGGCGGAGACACGAGGGAGCTGCTGATCTTTGATTGAAGGTTGGCCGTTTGATTCAATTAGTCGTATTTCGCTCCGGGCGACAGAAGTCATTGAGAGGGAATAATAATACAAATAGGTGGAAATAACAAGCGGAGTGCAACCGCGTCGCCTCTCACAACTGTCAACGCCCCCCCCCTCCCCCCGCTTTCACCGGGCTTTTACTCGATGAGGTTAACCCAAAGGTGAGCGTTGTTCATCCACCGCCTCCCTCCATCCGGCCTCCACCACTTCCTCCGCACTCCCCCCCTTTCTTCCCATTTCATCATCCTCCTCCCTTCCTGCGTCGTTCCTCCTCTCCTAGCAGTTTGTCCCCGCGTCCCCCCCCCCCCCCCCCCCTCCTCCTCTCTGATGCTCCTCCCCCCTCATGCACTCCCTTTCTCTCCCCTAGTGTATTAACGCTCTCAGTAAAAGCTGATTTATTCTCTGGGTGGTATCGATCGGTTTCTGCATTAAAGATTATAATTCATTACTCCGGCCCCTTTTAATACATTAAACACTCAAAATAAAAATACCCCCCCCCCCCCCCCCCCGCAAGCCCCCCAGCCCGACCAGCCACATTTGCTGTGTCCCGAGGGTGCGGGGAAACACTCTTATCGAGGCGTCCGGCCTGTCGTCCTAAGCTCCACCTGTGTGTGTGTGTGTGTGTGTGTGTGTGTGTGTGTGTGTGACTTAGCCGTGGAGAGACTCAGAGGGACTCAACCTTCACGTCACTTACGCACTCATGCAATCGGGGGAAAACACTGAGATGACGAATCTCTACCAAGCCGTGAGTTAACGGTGAATCTGTAGAAAGGAAAATAATACACAGACACAAAGAGGGAGAGAGAGAGATCTGCAGAAATGACGTTTTTTTAAAAATTGCAAATATGTTTAGCATTTCCATTTTTTAGAGTGCTAACGTACTGCTGCCTCGTGCAACGCGAGGACTAAACGGTGAGTAAGACACAATCTACCACCATTTAGTGGTTTTGTAGTTTGTCCGCCCTTGAAACAGTCTTTTCATGAATTTCGTGTGTTCAGGGCAGAAACTTCAGTCCACACGGCCGGACTCTTTGGGACAGTAAGGATTCAAGAAGCGACACGTGTCTCCTATTGATTTTACCCCAAATAGCTGCACCGCCCCCTGCACAAAACAAGATTGCCCGTCCCCGTCGCCGTGGCAGATTGATTGCGTATCGGAGCCGTGAGGACTTGAGGAACAATCCCTCCGACTCGGCCTCCCTGCACCGTCACCCTGAGGGACAATTTCCTCCTGCGTCCTTGCCGCTCCACCTTCAGGAGCTCATTAAAGGAGTCTTCTACCTCTAAACTCTGACTTTTCTCCATCTGCCCCCACCCCCCACCCCCCCTCCCTTCGCCCTCAGTCTGCCGCCCCCCCCTCCCTTCGCCCTCAGTCTGCCGCCCCCCCCTCCCTTCGCCCTCCGTCTCCCCCCCCCCCCCCCCCCATATGCCTCTCTTTCCCTCTGACAGGCTTTCAGGCAGTAAATCAGAGACATTGATCCAGCGTAGCGCCCAAGTGTCCTGGATTCTGCTAAAGAGCCATTTTCATTTCACAAGCAGTTTACTGGCCTCGCCCCCCCCCTCCCACACTCCCCCCACCCGTAAACATCATGGCTGGCCTCATCTGAGTGCCGCTCACAACCCCCCCACCCCCCTCCCCCCTCTCAAACTCCCTTTTCGCTTTTGCCTCACCATTTTCACGGAAGACGAATACCTCTGAAACATTTCACCGACTGGACCTCAGGACGAATTTGAGTGTGACATCATCACAACGGTCTCTCTCAACAGGATCCGTTTTTAGCACATTTCTTTTAGATTGTGCTTGAAGTACGGGGGGGGGAGGGGAGGGGGAAGCTACAAAGAGACAGCAGGCCGCAGATGTCGTTGTCGTGGTGATCACGAGAGCATCTGCTCTGGTAGCGGGTTCACGAGTGCAGGTGACGAAACAAGGGCCTGAGTTTCAATGAGCCATGAGACATGTATCATAATGTCAGAGTGCTTCAGGGGAATTGGTGTGCATGAAATGTACACTTTTTATGGCTGTTTTTTATGACGAACTGCGATCGTATTGTGGCATATTGTGCCATGACTTTTTTTTTTACTCTTTATGGATTTTTTTATTCAATATTATGATTTTTTAAGAAATATGTTACTTTGACCTCTGTTATGACATCTTCATAGTACATCACATACTTTTTATACAGCAATATCCAGATGAGGCGTATGGTCCGTATTGGATAACGGACGTCTTCTCTTCCTGCCAACTGCAATAAGACGACAACAAATCACCTCCGGCTAAATCCTTATTATTTATTTATCCATATTTATCCTTATATTAATTCATATTTATTTATCCTTATATTAATTTAATCCTTATATTATTTAATTATTCGAACCATTACCAATAACCACTGCACTACATTTCTGATTTCATTTAATGTCAATAGCCAATTATAGCCAACCTATTCCACACCACTGTACATACTTCTATTTCACTCATTTTCACTAAATACACTACATATACTCACATACACGGTATATACTTGTATTTTTGTGCACTTCTTTTTCTTAATTTCTTCTACTTTTACCTTTTTCCTATGTAATTGAATAGGTTCAGTTTTTTATTGTATTGTGTATTTATAGTGCTTTTTAAATAAAGCACAATTTTTTTTATAAAGTATCCATCTATTTATCTCATATACATTATACATATATATATTATATATACAAGGTCATACAGTGTGACATTTTTAACAACCCTTCGATCAAAACCATAGTATACTTTTATATGACAATTTCTGACACCTCTTTTTATGACGTACTAAACAGTGACATTTTATGACCAAATACTACATTTTAGTATTCTATGACATTGTTATGACATTTTGGAAATCATATTATTCTTTTTTTTTTTTACCTTTAACCAATGTTAAAATGTTATATTTTATCCCTCTAATTTAAGTTGGCAGTGTTTCATGGTTTTTAAAATATAATGATTTAATACACATTGTTAAAGGGGGACTTGAAATCTTATGACTTTTTGTAATTATTTTGCAAATGGAAATAAGGACAATGAAGATCTTGAACGTAACGTAATGGTGGTTTGAAATTTTCATGAATGCATTTAGCATTTTTGGCATCAAAGACTTTTTCATGGAATTATTTTACACATTATACTATAACACCTTGAGAAAAGCGTCCTTCTGATTGATGTGTATATGAAGGTGTGCGGCTGTGGCGGTGTTTTGTGCGTGTGTGGCTCACCACTGGGGGAACAGCGCACACGCTGACGTGCTTCGCTCAGCCGCGGGCGGACAGCTTGCTGAGTTTAATTTTGTTTTTTTGGCAAGATTGTATGGCATCGCGTTCACCGCTGCCTGTTTTGGGGTAGAAATTAAAATGTGTTTGTGTCGCTTTGGCCGCTGGTGTCTAAACTGGGGGGGTTGGCCAATCGCCTTTGTTTAATCAAAGTTTATTCGTATTCATTATATTCTTTGAGTGTGTCCAAATGCAACACTACACTTCCATGGTTCAGCTTTGTGGCAGTAAAACGCAACTATTATATGAAAGTGTGATATTATAATGAGCTTTGAGCTCTCTTTGATCAGTGTTGATGGATAAACCTCTTCAGTCATTGTTTTATTACAGAGTACAGAGCCACCAGCAGACAGACACATCTCTCCTATTGAAGTAACATTGAAATAACCAGTTTATGTTTTTCCGTATACTAATTGAAAAATCTTTAATTTTCTTTCCATGTTCGTTCTGAAGTCAACAATACACTTTGAAACTCACAGAAACAGAAACGACGTCAATTATTTTGTCACGTGTTTTGCCATATAAATGCAAATCTTGGTAGCTGTTAGTTTTCTCGTGTCCCACTGTGGGAACTGTCACTGATAATTGGCTTTTTGTCTAATATGAGCCACCTGTAGCGGTGTGATTAATTAATTGTGATTAATGGCGCCCTCAACCACCATTAACTTAGTGTTTACTACCGTTTTTTTTCCCCAGCATGGATAATACCTCATCTTTGTCGTCGCTTTTATAAAGTTGTCCATTTAGAGCTCTTAGCTCAGCGCCAACGTGTCACAGCTTGAATCTCACAGCAGGAGCCACAACCCCCCCATCCCTCTCCCCCATCCCTCTCCCCCATCCCTCTCCCCCACCCCTCTCCTCATCCCTCTCCCCCATCCCTCTCCCCCATCCCTCTCCCCCATCGCTCTCCCCCATCCCTCTCCCCCATCCCTCTCCCCCATCCCTCTCCCCCATCCCTCTCCCCCATCCCTCTCCCCCATCGCTCTCCCCCATCCCTCTCCCCCATCCCTCTCCCCCATCCCTCTCCCCCATCCCTCTCCCCCATCGCTCTCCCCCCCGCGTCGGGAGGCCCTTCAGGGAGATGAAGTCCCACTACTGCGGATTCAGAAGCTCGCAGGCCAGAAGTGTCGAGCAGAAAAATGTCTGCGACAGGCAGTTACACAAATAACTGAGGAACTGGAGGACAACTGTTGACAGCTGTTGCTGTTTGGCTGTTAATGCACCGCCTGATTTATTTCTATGTTCAGCCCAGATGGAAGAGGGGAAAGAATATGACTCACATGGACAGGTGCAGTTATTTTAGACATGAAGTGTTGAAGGTGACAATCTTCCCGCCGGACCAGATTTTTAGCAAAAAGTACAATGTAAGACAGAACCTAAAAATAACCAAATCAGCTTATCACACTGCAAGTTAACTACGCTGCCACGGCAACACAAAGCACCGCTGAGACGCAGCATGATGAAAAACCAGCTGCAACTAGAGAGAAAAAAACATTCAGCGAGAAATCAAAACACCCATTTCACTCATTTCACAACAGCAGCACATCAGCCCAAACCAGAAATAGTTCCACAGCAGAGACTTACACATCGCAAACAACCGCCGCTTACATTCAAAATTGAAAAGCAACAATACAAAGAGCAGACTTTTCAAGTGCCAGTTTTCTCTGCGTCTCCCCGATGCAAGAAGCTCAAGAAACTGGTGACGAGGCAGCAGCCTGAAATGATTCTTCATCAAACACCTGAGAGTTCGCTGCCGTCGGATGCCGTCGCCCTAACAAGCAGTTTTTCAAAACACACACACACACACACACACACACAAACACACACAGACACACACATCCTTTTACACACAGTGTGTAAGTGTGTGATTTCTTAGGCCAACCGGATTATCAGTGAATTTTAAAGTTGGAGTTAATAAAACAGTTAACGTGATTGTTCTGCAGCCGCCATTTTCACAAAGAGCTGTGCCCCACCGGGCGAGAGACACAGAGAGAGACACACACAGAGACACACACACAGAGAGACACACAGAGAGAGAGACTCATTATCCTCCAACCAATTTTCATCACTGCCCCATCAGTAAGCTCTCTCTGTCTCTCTGTCTCTCTCTCTCTCTCTCTGTCTCTGTCTCTCATTACTCAGAGTGATAGTTGGAGAGGAGCTTCACAGCCTGCTGCTTATTAAAAAAACGCTTGAGACGAGTTCATCGCGCTTTGCATCCCTCTTTTTCCCTCCATCTCTCCTCCCCCTCCGGCTCTGCATCCTCTCATCCCCACCTCCCTCCCCCCCTCTCTGTTTGAACTCACTACATCCTTCCTCTCTGTGTCTCTTTACCCCCCCTGTCCCCCCCCCGGCCCTCCTCCCTCTTCCATCTGTTTATTTTGTTTTCCATCATCCTGTAGAGTGAAAACTGCGAGAAAGAGCACGAAGGGGACGCAGAAGAGACGGAGACGCAGACAGGGAGGGAATCCAACAGCCCCGCAGAGAAAAAGCCTGTCCCTCTGTGGCGGATGAGATGGGAACTTTTCCACATTTCCCCCCCTCAACCACATTACATCCTTTGTCCCAAAACGACGCAGCCTTCCTCCCTGTGCGTCGGCGGGTTGTTTGTGGTTGCTGTTCGATGACAGTCGAGAGGTGGCTCACTGAACTCTCAACTCTCCTCACACACACACACACGCACGCACACACGCACACACACATCGCCTCCATCGCCATCCCGCTGAAGACAATTAACATCCGATGCTGACGTCCCTGCTCGCCTAAACACGCATCAGGTGACAGGAAGCCAAAATGGATACACAGAAAGAAAGAAATATATTACAGTATAATATTTGGATCCTTCACTGAATGTAGTTGGTCAATATATTAAAGAGCAGGAAATGCTAAACTAAATGTGTTAGAAATACTTCCGAACTGAACAGAAACTACAGAACACAAGCTTGGAAGTAAATTCATTTAAAGTGTGACGCCCGGTTCACTGACTCAAGCCGCATCCCGAAGAATAATCCACTCAGACACACAGGAGCCTGTGTGATTCATTTTAATATGCTTTTTTTCCATTGTTTCACACGCTGGAATATTTAAATAGCATGAGACACATAAATGACTCTTTGCTTGATGCAACGCTGATCACAGACAATAAAGGTCAAGTTAGAGTGCAGCTTAAGGTCAAATTGTTGAGCTTAAGGTCAACGACACGTCTCGCAATCCATCGCGGGAGAAAACGAGGAACCAACATCTGCAGAAGAGCCAGCGTGCGCTTGAAAAATCCATTAAATCCATTTAAGAGTTTTCTTAATCTATAACAACATGGAGGAGGAATCTGAATGTTGAGGGTAGCGGTGCGTAACCACAGCAACCGCGTCCGGCCAATCCGCTCTCTCTCACAGCTTACTCTTGACTGTCGTCGCTGTCGATGCTGCAAGAGAAAAAAACAAGGAGAAAAACCTTGAGGGGAGGGGAATGTTGGCGGGAAGGGAGGAGGGTGGATGAGGGAGGAGGGGGGAGGAGGGAGGAGGGGGGGGGGGGGGGGGGGGGCTCTCTACGCTGGTCACGCATCAGTTGCTATCGCTTTGGCCTTTGGAGTGTCTCGTAGCTTCAGAGGGATCTGCGGATTAGTCCAACGTGGCTAAAGACACAGTGGAAGCGCGGCAGCACACGCACACGCGCACACACACACACACACACACACACACACACACACACAGGGAGCGGCGGGCCGGTGGGGGCGGTTCCAGGTGTGGGGGACCCATCCGGTGTCTGGTGGGGACTTGGAGCTCCGCCTGCAGCAGACAGTTCCAGTCCATCTAGCAGCCAAGCACCACTCGGGCTCCCTCGCTGCTGCCACAAAACATGCTGGAGATCCATTAGAGGAGGAAGGAACCGACGGCTAGTGCGGGTTGGCTGTTTCCTTTTTTCATTTTTTATTGAGGGACACCTGCATTTTGGGAAAATAACCTCTTCAGGCAACCAAACCTTCGAGTGAAGAGTTGATGCTTTGCAGTTTGTTCAGGAGGTGGATGGATTCATGTTCCAGGGTTCATCACACATGTAAATAACTTAACAGACCATGACATCAAAGCTATTGCCACTCGCGCACAATCGACACGCCGACACGTCACGACCTCAAAGTCACCACAGCCGACATGTGAGCGACGAAACAAACGCTGCGATTCCCATCCAGACCCGAGGAAAACACACCCGACCTCGTCCGAGCTAAACACTAAACACTCCACCGGCGTTCAGGGCTCGCAAAGCGTTTGGAGGAAATGAAAAACATTTTCACGCAGTTTTCTTAGAGGACAAATGGTGATTGGAGGCAACTTTCCGTAGTGGATTAATAATAAAACCAATAAGAAAAACAGTGTACGATGGATTGGTTGATTGAAAATAAACGAGTCCACCGGGTGTGTGGTTCATTGAGATGTTTTTAATAGCGTCTGGACAATAATGGAACTCAGGCTTCAGCTAATTACTACTATTAGGATCAATGGTTGGTTCTGGTGCTTTCATTGGATTATTGAGATTAAATATATATATATATATATATATATATATATATATATATATATATATATATATATATCATCACCATGATTGTCCTTTCTGCTCGTATTAACATTTTTTCCTATGATGTTGCTACTTCTGCTCAAAGTCATAGTTACATTTTTATCTACAAAACACAGACCATTTCCTTCATATTTAGCTTTTTTTTCGAGGTGGCCAATGCAAGGGCACTGCAGTTTGAGATCCCATTATTTTTAGCTATTGATCTTCGTGAGGCCCCCCGTTGAAACAAGAAATAAATCCTTCCTGGTATTGGCCACCACTGTTCGGATCTGTCAGCAGAAAGATAAATAAATTAGGACTCTTCACCCAACGTCTGACTCAAAAGCTTAAGTGGGAGATACGGCTGCAGGGTTGATTGGATTCTTCCTCTTATTTTTAATAAGCTGCTCCTCTGTCCGTCTCCTTTGACTCTCGTCTGGTCACATTTGTGAAACACTTTGCATCTTCGGTTCACGGAGTCTTTTTCATCTTGTTTTCATTTGTTGACGTCTGCTTTGTTTTACAACATTGCTGTTTTACAGCATACTCAATTGTACAACTGAGATCTCGTTAAATGCATATTATCCGCATATGGCCTTGAACTGTGAAGCAGCAGAGGTATTAGTGACGTACAGGGTGATACACTCAAACACCACAGGCGTCTCATGCTTTTCCTTTACTGAAAATGAAGCGCAAAACTCAGTTGCTTTAGTTTCCGCGTCAAATTTTCCTGCATCGGCTTTCTGATGTTCATCCTGCAAGGTCTTGTTTGCTTTATCTTGTTTCCGTGCCCTGTTTTTCATCTTTTATTTTTCCTTAAACATGAAAATGGACAACGCTGGATTCCTCAGTAGGATCTAAAACAAACAGACAGTTGTAAAGACACTAATCCAGATGCACAGTTGTTCACATCGCCTGCTTTTTATTCAGAGAACATTAGAGGTTTAAATGAGGCTGCTTCATCTGAATAATCCAGACGAATGTCTCCCGATTCGACGTGGGATCGAGCGGCTGCACTGAACTCGTGTTGGTGCAAACCTGCAGCGACTTTGAGATCGTTCTCTTGGCCTCGAGTGTTCGTCTTTAGGGGCCAAACAAAAAGCAAAATCTGTTTTTTCTGTAGAGGCAGAGAGTACGAAATGGTTGAGACCTGTCAAAAAAAACGTTCCCGGAGGCGAGAGGTGCGTTTGATTTATAGCGGCGGTAAAGCAGGACGTTCGGGGTTAAGGCTGCAGTTGTAAGACCAACGCTTAATTTGAATAATTGAGTAAATGACTGATCATGTTCAGGAGCGCGGGCCGCGTGGCGCTATAACGCCATCAATCACGGGCGTAATCAAAACAAATGGGTGAAGTCACGCCGCGGCTCGAGCCAACGTGAAATTTACGTATTTACTAAACTACATTTAACATTGCAGATAAATCTGCATCGACGGCACACGACTTTCGTTTAGTCTTTTTTCGCGAAGCAGGTGAGACCGGACGCCCCGATCGAAGGCCGAAATGTTTGGGTTCGCTTTCAATTCACACCAAAATCTTTCCTCAAATGCATCAACTCTGATTTTCCTTCCAGGGCAAAATAACGGCGTCTCGTGTGCTGATGAAACCCAGATGTAATGTAACACACTTCAATTCCCACTCATCCACATATGAAAGTACGTTAATTTTATGCAATTAAACACAATGAAGTGTGCGATGTATTAACTGCTCCTGATGACCGATGTATGTGCCAATGCGTAGATGTGCAAACAGCACACACAGCCTACATGTCTCCATGTGTGCGTGAGGTCAAATCGAGCAGCGCAAAGTAGTCATCGCTGCCAATATGGAAGTGTGTATGCGTTTGCGTGTACAAGTGTGTGTGTGTGTGTGTGTGTGTGTGTGTGTGTGTGTGTGTGTGTGCGTGACGCCTACTCACCAGCAGGGAAGTAGAGCGGGAGGGTCTGCGAGTACAGCTCCTTATCCGTCGGCGAGAAGACACAGAAGATGACTCTGTCCAGCTGAGACACACACACACACACACACACGCACACACGCACACAACCTTTATCACGAGCATATGAAACCACCTGAATTCATCAGAAGCAGGGTGACAACAATCTGACAGTGTGTGTCAATGTGTGGCAGCAACATCAAGAGAAGGCAGCTAATCAGTCCTTCACTCCTCTATTAGCTCTATTATGAACATGCACAGAGCATATCTCTCTCTCCCGCACACACGCGCACACACACACACACACACACACACACACACACGCACACACACACACACGCACACACACACACACTCCCACACACTCATAAAGATAATGGCTTTCAAATATTATTAAGACCCT
Organism: Apeltes quadracus; assembly: GCA_021346845.1. Taxonomy (NCBI): domain Eukaryota; kingdom Metazoa; phylum Chordata; class Actinopteri; order Perciformes; family Gasterosteidae; genus Apeltes; species Apeltes quadracus. The sequence goes on from CM037920.1 coordinate 4,283,854, forward strand.
GGCTGAGTGAGTGCAGCTACTTTGCGCCGATAAACAACCTTTATGCTCCGTGCTCCGGTGTTCCAGAGATCCCTGCAGTCCATAATATGTGCATTATGTTCTGTATAATAATGTCGTACAGTACAGCGAGCAGCGCTGCATGCGGGCGGATGATAAAACTTACTGTAGCTATAGTGAGCAGAAATGTTTCAGGGGATTTAAGCTCCCCAGTGTGCCGCTGTGCTGCTCAGCCTCCACAAACATTATGACCTCCCCGGCGTCTCGGCGAAGGTTCAGACGTGTGTTTTGCAGCGAGGCCGCGCCGTTTATAGTCCAGCTGTTTTTATCACCGCCTGCTCGGCGTGGAGGTTTAACTGCCGTGGCTCTCGGCCTTGTGTTTTTTCCGGGGCAATGCTCGTTGCGCAGTTACCTTCACCCGCCCGGATTTGAATGGAGGCGGGAAGGGAGGACGTGGAAATGTGATGCAAGTGTAACTACGTCCCCTGGGCGGAGGTCGAAAACCTCCGACTTCCACGCGGTCGCGTCAACTCGGGCAATTTCTCAGCCTGCTTCGTTGAAATAAAAGCCTTTTACGGGGAGAGATGAAAAATGGGGGGCAGGAAATGGTGCCAGTGGGGAGCTACTTTCTACACTGTTGTAAGAGGAACCCTGGAGAAGCAACAATAAGATCAAGTGAAGGTAAAAGGCACCTGAAACCCGCTTTCAGTACAAACACTCAAACGCAAAGTCTTTCTTCACATCTTGCAGACATTCCTTTAATAATTAAGCATTTCAGAATTGTGAGCTGTTGAGTACATTTTTCGTTGTTGTTGGATCTCAAAAGCATCCGTTGGGAAAGAGCCATTTCCATTCAGCTGTTTTCTTTTTTTATGTATGTATATATATATATATCTCTTTAAAAAATAAAGACATTTGCATCATTGTTATTTCTCACTGGGAGGTTAAAAAGATTTATTTCCACCACATGTGGGATTACTGGTAAATGAGGCACGTTACATCGACGTTTATTAATCTTCCTCGATCTTCCTTTCTACATTCTGAGACGAGTCGGCATTCACCACAGCACTTACTTTAACAAATAGAAACCTTAAATTAAAACTGATCTGCACTTATCTAGAAATATGAAGCCATTCAAAAGGAAAGACATTCTGTGAGGATCTCTGGCTCGGCTCCAAAGCATCAATCATGTGATCGGGTTTTTCGATTGCAGGCCCACATTTTGGAACTTTAAAAACTCGTCTTAGAACTTCACTGTTTGTGTCCAAATTCATCTGATCAAAATGATCTTTAACGGTTTGGTCCTGTTATTGTGAAGTTTTATGTTTCTGGTTTCCCTGTGTAACTTCACTTCCTGCCTTGTCCTGTCTTCCCCCGTGATTGTTCCCACCTGTGTCCAATCACCTGCACCTCCCTTGTGTATTTAAGCCCCTGTGTTTGTTAGTCCTTTGTTCGGTCGTTGTCGCACATTGCTGCATGTCACCTCTTATTTGTAAAAAAATATAACAACCGTAAACATTAAGTTGTTTGCAGCAGTTTGGTTGGCGCTTCACGTATAAAGGATTCAAGGCGTTTTTTATTACGCCGGACGCAGGGCCTTTGCCCCGAGTCTCGGGTCCATTTTGTTTGTCTCTGTGTGTGTGTAGGAGACCAACACAACATCAGCAGAACGCTGTGGAAAACGCGCAAGACGGAGCGGGTTCAATTAAAGATTAAAACTCCTCCGGTGAACATTCTGTGTGCAAATAAACTCTCACCATCTCTTGTTCTCACGTTAAAAACACACAGTGCAGCCATTTCTGGGGCCGAGCGCTTAATGTTCGTTTATCACGTGTTTATTCATGTTCGTGTGTGCTGAGCTCGGCGCGGCTGACGGCATCGGCCGCGCGGTGTTGCTGCACGGACTCCGGAGACGTGGCCTCTAACAATAACACCGTCAACAGCCCCCCGAGGGAGGGAGGCGGGGCGGCGCTTAGAGACGGGAAGAAACAAGATTGAAAACGAGAGGAAGAGGAGACCGCAGGAGGAAGAGCGGAGGAGGGTCCGGAGAATGTTAACGACTGATTGGAAAGTTTGCTTTTTGTTCCAATCCCCCCTTAACCCCGTCCTCCCTTAACCCCCCCCCCCCCCCCCCCCCCCCCCCCTCCCACGACCCCACCGCTCCCCCCTTCTGCCCTCCAGTCATCTGTTCCATCATTTTGCCTGCTTCTCCGGAGAGAGAAAGTCTGTGTGTGTTTGTGTTAGTCGGGTTTGGTCCCGCAAGGAGCCAATTAAAACGCAGACTTGGCCACGAGCAGAAGAGACAGAACTTGTGTGTGTTTAAATGTATACTTGTGTGTCGCTGTGTTTTCTCGGTGCACCCTTCTCCTCGCTCCCACCAGGAAACAAACACAACAGCTGTGAACAAAGTAATACCTTGAGGGAATGCAAGGGGGAAAATGGCCAATCATGCAGACGCACACACACACGCACACACACGCACACACACACACACACACACACACACACACACACACCTCGCCGTGATGTTCACCCAGGTACTCCCTCACAGCCGCCAAGGCCTCGTGCACCGCCTGCTCCGGTGGATATCCTACACAAACAACAAAAAAACACACAAGTTGCGAGAGCAGGTGCGGTGTCAGACCTCGGTGTTTGCATCAGGACGTTGTCAACACAGGTGTCAACACAACGCAGCGGCTGCAGGTGGCCAGGTACAGAAAGACCTTTCCGAGCTCCAAGATGAAAGAAAAAAAAATCCTGGTCAAACAAACATCAGGAGAGAGATCAAGTGAACAAAAGGGAACGACGCACACAAGAGAACAGTGTATCGTTTAATCTCGCAGCACACACACTGCACACGAAGGAGGTAATGTAATTACAGTAATAATCTCATGTTAAAATGTCAAATAGTCTTATTCATTTAAAATTATACCCAGCATGCCGTTCTGCGGTGTAGCAGTTAACAGGGGTCTCAGCACATAACGCAGTGTGTACACAAAGTACTGCGCAGATTTTGCACCACCGGCTGATAAAGAAAAATCAAAAAGGTCCAACATGCAGAGATTTCTTCCAATTCAGTAAAAAGTTGAGTCGACTCCAGTCGACTTCGTCTTCACGTTGACCCGGAGAGGAAGACACGGATAACAAGGATAACACACCGAGTCAACACAACTCTGCTCTTTTTCCTCTCGTGCAACACGGGAGACGTGTTTACAGCCGGCCCTCCCACACAAACGCACCCGCGGGAGCGTTTGAGCACTCTCCTCCACTCGCTCTGCTGCCAGCGGGAAGGGGGATTACAATCAATCTCACACCATCTCCGGCCTAATCTGTCTTAATCCGCCGGCCCTAATCCAAGGCCTTAATCTGAGAACCACCGCTGAGCTGCGCGAGACAATGTGACGAGCTTAAACAGGCCGCTGGTGGAAACGGGCACGTGACGGAAAAAACATCACATCGTTAAACGCAGGAACAAAGAAACGCTGTTGTTGGGATGGAGATTGATTTTTGTCTCTCAAAGAAAAAAAGCATCCGTTTTTGCATAAAGCACACGCACACACGCACACACGCACACACACACTGACCGTAGACTCCAGTGGAGATGCAGGGGAAAGCCTGCAGGGTGAAGATGACAAACAAAGTGGTTACAGTCGGCTGCTGATCACATAATAATCTAGTTCCATCCCGCCCACTCGGAGAAAAGACTCTTCAGCATCTCAACGAAATCTCTCTCCTAATTGCTTTTTATGGCAGCTTCTCTTCTCGCTCTGACCTGCACTTCTCTCTAAAGATCCAGCTGTCAATCATCTTCTGCGCAGCGACTTCTTATGTGTTTTTATAGCCGCTGTGATATTATCTACAACATTGCAGTGCCGGTGGCTGGTGACAGAAACGGAGGTTTAAGAATAAACAAACGCAAGGGCATTTTCCATTATGCGTTATATACATGTATATATACAGTGGGGAAAATAAGTATATCACCTATTGAGATCATGTGTACCTTGTTAGGCCTAATGAGGACTCATCTGTGTGCTTCTTGGGCACATAACTGGTCATTGGGAGCCTGTTTGCTTTGAGGGGTTCAAATACTTATTTTCTGCATCAAATGCAAATAAAGTCATAAAAGTTATAAAATGCGACAAGTGCAGGAGGCAGAAACTGAGCGTGGAAGTCAGAAAAAAATGCCATCGTCACGTTCTCTCTGAGACATTCCGACGCCTCTCAGACGGGTTCGTGACACACCGCCGAAGTTGAGCGAAGCAGCCGGCGAACTTCAAAGGGAATCAGAACTGGCAGATCCGGAACCTGCTGTCGGCCCGCGCGGTCCGAGCAGATGCCAGCGGATCTCCTCATTCCACCAGATTGCAGAGTTGGCAACTCGGGATGAGAGCAGCCTCGACTCAGAGGTTCCTCGAAGCGGAAAGGTGCACATGACTCAACGGGTATGAAAATGAATGAGGATGTCGTGATTAACACCACGAAGTTTACACATTTTGGGCATGTAATTGAGAATGAATACGATATAGAGAAATATACTAAAAACCGGCGTGGGCAACGGGGTCGACTCGAATTGTTGTTCACGGCGCCTCTTTGGTCGTGAAACTACAAACTCTACCTCAGACGTTATTTACATGCTGCGCTGGAGTTCCTGTTTGATTTCGGCACCTTGTTCTGTTGTGAAACCGCCGCCTGCTGTGCATCATAAAAGCTTTTTACAGCAGTCTTCCCTGCAGCTCGCCTCTCTCTCTCTCTCTCTCTCTCGCTCACTCTCTCACTCTGAACACCCTTTGAACAATCCTGTCATTAGTCCTGCCTTTAACCCATCTGTCTTAATCTAATCTCCCAAGTTTCCTCCGGTCTCTCCATCCCAAAGCTCAGCATCCCTCTCTCCTCGCTCTGTGATGTCCGTTTCCTCCCTAGCTTCCTCCGTCCCTCCCTCCTTCCCTCCCTCCCTCCTTCCTCACCACGGAGCGGGCGGCGCTGTCGGCGGCGGCTGCCAGGCTCCTCTCGTAACACGACCTCAGCGCCTTCCTCTCCTCTGCTCGCGCTCCTGCTCGCGCCACCGGCCCCACGGTGTGGATCACGTCTGCGGAGACGGCGAGAGACGAGAAGATGAAACACTTGGTGCCGCCGGGCCGACGGATGTGAAGACGGATGGAAAATATGAGTGCAACACATCTCGAGTTTAATCTCCGCAGTCAAACGTCCGTTTTATTCAGTGGTTTGTATCTTGAAACCAGCCTCGTTTCAGAAAGAAATAGAATATGAATTCACGCCGAGTCTCCGTTTCACGCTAATTACAAAAATAGGACCAGTTCATTGAACTACAATAAATAATTAAACTGGTATGTTGGTAAACTTTGTCCTTCTTTTTTTGATTTGCCTTTCTGGATTGCGTAACCGGGTTGCAGATGACCCCAAACAGTGAAGCAGCAGCATCACGTTGTTACAGCACACACGGGAAGCCCTCAAGGCCCCGCCGCCAAGAGGTTCGTACGCTGCATGCAAGTCGTTTTTTAAATATTCAACAGGGCCAAAGACCCTGAGACATCTCTACGAGAGCGTTGTGGGTGTTGTTCATTAATTATGAAGTCAATAATTTAGATCCCGAATAATCTTTCCAGCCAATTAGCCCACAAAGCACGTGAGCTAACGGTATCATAATCTGCCACTGCCAAGAGTGGATGACCTCCAATATGGCTGCCAGAGGATGTGTTATGTCCTCTGCTCGCTGATTTTAAATGAATCTCACGTAAATGTTTTACTCATTATGGAGCTAAACACCTACATCAACTTAAAGATCACATTTCCTTTACAACAACAACAATTATAATATGACAGCATGTTTCCCTGTAATTCAGTAAGACTTTCTCCGTTAACTTAATGAATGCATTTCTTTGCCCAGGATTTTGAGGAAATAATTCACTTGGACTAATTGATTAAATTAAATTGTGAATGAGCTGAAGTGTTTTGAATTGGGAGGCGGAGGAGAGAAAAAGGAAACCGAGGAGCCGAGTGAGAAAAGTGAACAAAATGCGGTTCATCCGCTGCCAATACCACACCTTCTGATGAGGCTCGGCAGGCCGCCCCCAGTGTGAATACCAACGCTGTGATGGGACGCAAACCCAATGGATTCCAGCCCAACAACCCGCTGGCTTTCGTCCTGAGACTCCTCAGCCTTTGAATCGAGTTCCGTGGCACTAGTGGATAGAAATGCCGCGGTTGACGATTTTCACCGACATCCGGCAGCCGATCGGGGACTCGAACCCGCACCGGCAGGAGGAGAGGCTCCTCAGCTGGTTTTTTTTTCACACTTTAGCGCCACAAGTGTCGTCTGTGGAAGCTGAAACGCGTTTTTTGAGATTTGGGTGTAAATAAAGTGACGGTCTGGATGCATGTGCGTACGTTGTCGCAGCTTTTCTAAATTTGCACTTGTTTTGGAAAACTAATGGAAAGTGCTCGCGCTGGTCACCCTCAGGTGATATTTTCCCGGAAAGTGCAAGTCACACTGAAAATATGGGTATCGCGTCTGTGTGTTTCGACGCGAGTTGAGTTACGACGACAGCGGCACTCAGGCGTTTTTATTGCCTCTAAACGACAATAACTAACTTCCGTGTTGTTTCAGGACGCTGCCATTCACCGGCATATTTCATCTCGCTCAGTAGCATTGCGTCAATGCCTCGGATTTATCTCTTTTACAAAACAAAACAATATGAGGCCGCTTATTAATTAGATTAAAATGGACATTACCACGGGCGCACACAGACAGGCGGCCGCCGCAGCCTGCGAGCAGCTCTTTGAACACAAGGCTTGAGATTTCTAAGGAACACGATCTGATTCTCTTATTACAAAAACAGAAATTCAAAACAGAGGCGTGAAATGTGTTCTGGTGTCCGATTCCCAGGCCCAGTGCACGCGTTGGTTTCTTGTTAGAATTAGTTTGGAGTTGTTTTCATCGACAAAGGCAATTGAGCCGTCTAACCAAAATCAATGCAATATATTAAGTTTCCCGTGCGGGATCTGCTCCTTAGAACCCGGTAGTGGAAAAGTGTGATTTTGGTATTAACAAAGCAAAGAAATAGATTAAACTCTTAGTTAAGAGGACAGTTAAAGCTTGAATGTGAATCCACTTTAACACATTTTGATGACGTGCAACGCAGAAACGTCTTTGATGCGCGTTTTAAATCAAAAACATGCTTGATTGTTTTGTAGTAGGTTATTGTATATAAATTAATATGGTTTATTGTAGATTCCATCACAGACTGTGATACACATATTAAGTCAACTTCTCAAACAGTACTTCTGTAAGACGCATTACATGAATGTGTTATTTAAATAATGATCAGGACAGTTTAATTTTGATGTATTTGTAAATTAACCATAAAGTCAACAGCAGTAATGTGTCCCTGATTTTACAAGATGTGACAATTTGACAATAGATATAGTGTGGACTTCCTTTAAAGTATACTTTTGGTCGTTTTATTTGATGAAAGATGTGCCTGCATGAATGGCCTTTGCATTAACATTAAACATTAAAACGAACATTATCCTGACTATTTTAATTATTAAAGATGCATTAACCGACTGGTTCGGGACATTTTGGCAATTTGCGGTAAATCATTCGTTGACATAATTCCACTTAATAATGCAGACTTGGGAAACATGTTAGAAGAACTCTGCAACGTTCGACAGCTGCCTGTGAGAGCAAACCTCATCACGCAGGACCATAAAACCAAACCCACGAGCTGAAAGAGAATAAAAAGAGGCCGCACCAACAACTCATGGCCGCTGGTTCTCTCGTCGCATAATATTTGTACTGTGATTAACATCAATAACCTCGTGCTCTTCTCAGCAGGAAACAGTCAACTGGAAACGAGCAGCTTTTACACCAAAGGACCCTTATCAGAAACTACAAGCGGGGACGACTCTGCGTCCCCGCTTGTCCCCCCCCCCCCCCGAGACCAGGAGCACGTGGATGAAAGCGGCTGCTCAGAGAGAGAGATCCACCGGAGAGGCCTGAAAGGAACTCGTCCGCGCACCGCGGCAGCCCTTCATCCAACTGATGAAGAAGAGTCTGAGTGCTTTAACTTACAGAAGATGTTAAAAATAGCTGCAGTCGGAGCCTGTTCATACATCCGCGTGGCTGTTTGACACATTCTGCAATAGCGTAGATGATCAAGGCGTTGCGCCATGTGTCACTTCCTGCTTATTGCTTGAAAGTGGAGGTGGATGTTCATGATGTGATATCGATTTCCCTGAACCCCCCCCCCCCCCCCCCCCCCCCCCCCCTGTGAATATTCTCCTAAACTCAAGGTGAAAGAACGAGCGCGTAAGTGTTGGAACTTAACTACAGCCGCTCAGCATTAACGACCCCGCTGGGAGTCACACGGCGCTTGATTCCCACAAACGTCTGCCGTCTGCAGCGGGAGGATCACTCTCGGCCCAGCGACTCTCGTCCCCGTCCGCGTGTCCTCCAGGTCCGAGCTCGGTGTCCAGCGAGCCCCCCCGCAGACCCGCTTCAACCACACATCAAGAGACACAGAGTCGCCCCTTTGCACCGAAAGCAATGTACTCACTAGTTTGTAAATTGTAGCTTTGTTTTCATCGCGGTTTAAAGTAATTCAGCGATTTAATGTTCATTCTTGAGAGAATTACACATTCTTTGATTTGAAGAGCTGATTAATTGGCCAATTGTTAGTCAGCAGCTTTTTCTCAGTCATCAACTTGGACGAAAGGACATTGTAGATCGCATCATCCCTAAATAATTATGCTGAAAATCAACAGAGGATAATCCTGGACCGCCGCGTGGCCCGACTCTCGATGTTTAGTGAAACATCCCGAGGATGACAATTAGCTCTTCACACACGTGGGCTTCGTGCCTTAATGACAGCGTGACAGAAAACTGAAGGAAACCCAACGTTATTCCGCCAGATGAAAAGCTCCCAACATCTGGCTCCAGGATGAATCACTATTGTGATTCACCACTTGGTGAGCAGCAGAGGCTTTATTTATAGCGGACGAGGAAGCTGCCGTCTGAATAGCAGCGCGGGCGGATTAGCCGCTAATTTGATGGAACGCGCCATATTTTGGCTTAATTACCTTCGTTAAACTCAAAACGGGGACAGTGTAGTCATAATTCTGTAGTGCGCGACTGTTTCCGTTTTTGTGCACAATTGTGGGCCGGGTTGACAACTGGGCTTACTGTGTGTGTGTTTCTTTTTAACGTACTTGTGTGTGTGTGTGTGTATGTGTGTGTGTTGATGGTGCGGTTCAACAGTGGGTCACTCAGAGGTCATTCATCTACATTTCATCCGTTTAATGTCACTGCTACAGCGTCTCGACACACACACACACACACACACACACACACAAACAGACACACCGCTCTGTTTCTGCTGAAGCTGAATTGTCATCTGCGGTTGGTAATTGTTCCTCATTGCTAACCCGATTATCCGTTCTCTGCTGGTTCCTCCCTCTCCATCATCTTTTCACCTCTCCATCTCGTTCCTTCTCCACGTCCTTTGTCGTCACTCCTCCCCCCTGCCTCCCTCCTCCCTCCTCCCCCATTACCTCATGCCGGCATGTCACCTCTCCTCTCGCCTCATTGCCCCCCCCCCCATTCCCTCTCTTCTTCCATCAATCCTCCCTTTTCTCTTTTTCAAACGCCATTCTTACCTCCTCCTCCTCCCTTGTCCCTCTCATCCCTCCATTTTCCACCGCATCCTCCTCCCTCCCTCCCTCTATTAGACATTCCTCTCACCCCCCCATCTCCTCTACTTCCCCTCTCTCTCCGTCACCTGAGGTAGACAGTTCTGTCAGGAGTCGGCCTTATTTACCGCCTCTCTTCGCTCCTGTTTACATTATCGATCGGCAGGGTTGCTTTAGTTCCACCATACATCAACACAACCCCCCTACACCCCCCCCACCATGTGTTCCAGCTGCTGGCTCACATTACCCTAAAAGAGAGGGAGGGAGGGGGAGAAGGGGAGATAGCAGAGCATGTTAGGATGTGTGGGGGATTTACGTGTGTGTGAGGAGCAGCGGTGGCGATGGGAATTATGAAAACACGCCCTGTGAGATTAGAGGAGGCTGTTTGATGTTTGATAACAAGTGAGGGATTCAATTACACTCGTCGCTCTGTAAATGTACACAGTGTCGACAACACACACGATAGATGGAAACATCATTCCAAGATTAGCATTAACGTGCTTTGAAAGGGTTTTTACATGTTGGATGGAGACGAGGTCACGGCTGCGTGGAGGACGGTCAAGTTCCTCCGCAACACATCCAGACAATGTCAGAGTTGGAGGGGAACTTCCGAGGCCGTTTGCGGACGTTGTGAAGCACTACTTTACATGTTGTGAAGCCTTTTGTGGCTGCAGAGGGGGAAAGCAGAAGAATAGAAGCTAGACTGCAGCAAGTCACTGAGAGACGGCCGCTCCTCGTCTCTGCTCGAGGCCACCGGTGCACATGTGCTGCTTTGAAACAGCCAAATTTAAAATATAAAAGTTTTACCGTGGGTCATGTAGACGCCGGGGGGTTTTGTCTTTTCAGTTCTTTTTTTCGTGGAGGTGAAATTGTTTTTGTTCATCAACTCATCACTTCACTACTTTGTGAAGAAAAGAAAAATACATCAGTGTAACAGAACAAGTAATACAGTGACATACCATCATAACCAAGATGTCCGTTCTTCATATTTTGAACACAAATCTATAATAAAATGCAACTAAAACAATTTAAGGGATAAGTGCCAATATGTATCTAAAAATATTCAGTGCAAAGTAAAAGCGCCTGAAAAAAACCGCCCCAAACGTGCATTTCCTCTACTGGCCATCAGGGGGCGAAAATAAGTAGACTCTGACTCCGTAAAACGTTGTAAACACAAGTTCACGTCTTGTGAAAGTTTATGAAAGTTGAATTTAACATTTTGCTTGCCTAAACAGTCCCGTCCAGTATTTTGCTTTCACGACGCCCTCTCCTCTTAATACTGGTTGCAAAGAGACCAGATGGTGATGGCGTAAAAAAACACACCACAAAACAATATTCTATGGTTTCGATGGGTTTGATGGTGCAGCACAAATACCGTCAACGGATTTTATTCAGGAAAACACAAAATCTTCTCAAACGAGTTGGGCGGATCGACCAATGAAATGAAACCCACCGCTGTACAGTTCTGCGGCCTTGCCGTGTGTCGATTATTGACTGCGAATCGTAAACCAGCTCCTTCGTGCTGATATCGCACATAAAAAAGGCCAAAGCATTTTTTTTTCAACGAGCAGTTTTACGCTTTCTACCTAACAGCAGCTGCCATTGTGGCAACTGCATACATTGCAAAGGGAAATAACCACGTAATGGCCACATTCTATCATCCTGCTCGAGGTTCAACATTTCCAAATTGTCATTACAGAAACATGCACAGATGTTGGTTGCACGGCACGTCTGTCCATATGAAAAGACGGCGTTTAAAACGGCCTTTAGACGAACATTAGTGTGCCGTCGCTCTGCGGTTGTGCGTTACGCTGACGCACGGCGCCTCCGCTCGGCGGGCCCGGAAAGGTCGATGTTCCACAGGGAGGAGGGAATCGTGACCTATTGTTAAACAGCCTTTTATTTTTTACCCTGCAGACCGCGTATCCAAAAGGCTCCGAACAAACAAGCCTCTTTGGGTCATCATGAGAGAAAATATTCATCTGATTTTCACCTTTTCGTGTAATCAAACCTTTTTCTCACAGGACGTCAAATTCGTTCTACCCTTCTGCTGCTTACAGGCGTATTCAAACAGCTGTTTATGCTTATAGGAATCACTGTGTTTGACTCACTATGTTTTATTGGTTGGAGTACACTATTTACATTTTACTGTGTATGGGTAAACGGTTTGTACTCTTTTCCTCAAATATCGTAATTTTTTAATAACGCACCATTAACATTTCTGGTATGAAGCCTCTCAAATAGTTCATACGGAATAATCACATTCAAATTAATTGACATGTGTCAACATTACTGAAATGTTTTACTCAAATAATATAATAAACACTACAAGGTCAATATTGTGTTAGTATGTTCACTTGTAAATGGAATTAAAGTCTACAGATGTTGCTGTTTTTATACCTTATATTTACTATGACTCATTTCTAAGCCGTATTTAAATGTTGTAACTGGTTGAGGCTTATGTCAAAAACATGGTATTATAAACTCATCTTCTTTTTAAAGTACTCTGAATCTTTAAAGTAGCTGGAAACTACAATTAGAAAATGTATTGAAAAGTACAAAATACTGCTAATACTAATGTGAATTCTGATTTCTGATGATTCTAGAGAGGGTTTTTGTTTTTTCTTATTTCTCCCAAGCCAAACTGAGTCAAATGTCTGCATGGAAATTAAATAAATTACGGGTAAAAAATATAATTAGAAGTAAGAGAAGATATTTCTTTCAATTCTGACTGCTTCCATCTGTCTCATCAAAAACTCTCTGTTGTTCTCTCCTCACAAAGTACTAACGCCCTTTGTGGTTTCATCCCGTGTTCCACCTGAGAATACTGTGGTTTTTACCAGATTCATTACAAACACAGGCTATTATTTCATCAAGGGTAAAAGCAGAGTCTGACCTAATTACAACACGAAAGCTTGTTTCTGACAGATGGCATTAAGACGCTTTCATTGAACCTACTGCTAATTGAGCAAAACAGTAAATAACCGGAGAGAAGGAAAGAAAAATTTGCACTTGAGCGCAGACAAAACTATATTCGCCTCACACCTGATTTGCTGTGCACATTTACCGCCCAAAGAGACCGTGTGTGTGTGTGTGTGTGTGTGTGTGTGTGTGTGTGTGTGTGTGAGTGTGTGTTCTCTCCTAAGTGGGCGTCGCTGAGCATTAACAGAACTTGACTGAGTGCCATCCGGTGACGCCCGGCTTTCCTCTTTGTCCGCCTCATTCAAGCCAACCGTCGACCCCCCCGACCCCCATAACGGCCTCACACCATTCTTACCTGGGAGGCCGCGTCTCGCTGCCCCTGCTTTTCACACCCGACGAGCATCCGCCCGCCCCTCCCCTCTCCGCCCCTCCCTCTCTGTTCTCGTAACCTCCATCTGTCCCTCGCTTTTCTGCATCTGACTTTAAAAGCAGGAGAGGCGGCGAAAAAAAGCCGAGCTGGGCCTTTTGTGCGCTCGGGTCTCAGTTTGCGGCCAGCCAAGCGGACACGGCTCTCAAATCCAGGGAGGCGAGGCTGAGCGCTCGCAAAGGCCCCTGCAGCTCTCCTTATCCCCCCCCCCCCGTTCCCCCCCACCTCCCCCAATCGCCCTCACTGTGAAAAAGACAGAAAGGCGGTTATTCTAAACAGGAGGAACAAAACGCTAAATAATTCTCTTCATCAAAGACTTCAACTCAAACTCTGTTTCCCCCCCGAAGCAAAGCAACACTGGAGCCTTTTTTTTCTTCCTTTTTATGGCGAATTAATTAACTGAATTGAATTCACACCAGCGCTGCTGTGATCATCACCATCACCGCGCTGCTCCTCATCAGCAGCGGCAGCTTTGACGGAGCTTTTTCAACACCTCGACGGATCACACCGCTGACGCCGAGGCAGGAAGAAGCAAAGACGTCGAAACAACCTCGTCAAATAAAACTCCCCCAACTAGCGAGTTATCGCCGCCTTAGTGCTACAGTCTTTAGCCCAGAGTCTTGTCACGTCTCTTGGCGCCACTAAAGCAGTCGTACCGCCGATGAAAAAAAGAAAAAAGAAAAGGAGGTGAGATCTGCCGTGACAGCAGAAGCTGGCAGGAGGATAGAACCGACACGCGAGGTAGAAATACAAGACGGGTGACAAACGCAGGAGTGAGGGGAAGAAAAAAAAAGAGAGGATGTGAAGAGGTGCAAGAGGTGAGGAAGAGAAACGAGACGGGAAGAAACAAGGTGTTTAGGTTGTTGATGGCGACAGGCGGAGGAGCAGAGAAAGGGATGCAGACGAGGGGGAGCGACGGAGCAACAGGCGAGGCAGGGAGACAGAGTCCTTGGAGGGGAGAGGGGGGGAGTCCGGGATAGCTGCAGCGAGGATTTTAATTAGCTGTAATTGGCCACAGAGGGAACTGAAACTGGGCGATGGAAGGCAGGAGAGGGGAGAAGGGGAGCACAACAGACAGTTTTTGACAGAGTGATGTCTCTCTCTCTCTCTCTCTCTCTCTCTCTCTCTCGCTTTGTACCTCTCTATTCCCTTCAGCACTTTTCCATCTCCATCTTGTTTCCCCTTCTTCCCATCACTTCCCACCTGTGACTGCGCTACTCTCGCCTTCCTCCAACAGAATCCTTCCCTCTCTACCAAAATACACCGACATTAAAGGACAGGGCAAAACGTATTTTACAGTATTTTGGAAAACACTCAAGCATTCGAGGCACTACGCCTCAAAGATCTTTTGACGTATGTTGGGATGAGCTGCTCAGTCTCTTAATCTATAACATGTTTAACTATTAAGAGAATGTCAACTTGTCTAAAGCTCATATCATTGATATTTTCATATTTACAATAAATTATCAGCACCTCATCATTTTGTTTTTCCAGCTCCCAATTCACTGTTTGGGTCCATTCTCACCACCTGATTGCCATTTTATTTAAATATAGTCACCAAACACCACAGCGAGAGACCCAAGTATTCAACTGGGGAGAATTTACTCGAACACGCTCGTCATTATGCCCATTGATGCTGCTGCAGCCTGCACCTCCCCATTTCTGCCCAATCTTTTTATCAGCCTCATCACCTCATCATTCAATGAGCCTCCTCAGCAGATACCCCCAGCGCCGGTTCGTGGACTCCACGGGGAGGGGGAGGGGGGGAAATATCGTCCTGCTGCGCAGCGAAGACGCCCCTCGATTACGCCTGGCTCTGTGTAGAGTCCAAGTGCCAAAGCTTGTGTTCAGACTCCATTATCACATATTAACTGTTAATAATGAACGATGCTCGGACTAGTCGCTGTATGCGGTTGATTAGCCGCAGGACATTATGTCTTTGTCTCTGCTTTAGGGAACATCACTGTTCACTGCTCAGCCTGGTGATGGATAAGAAGCTTTGTTTGTCTCTCTCTACATTAGATATTAGACCCACCACCCTGTTACATACAACCCCCCCTCCCCCCCTCCCCCCCTCCCCCGATGTGGCACCCTGTTGCGTTTCTGCCAGTCTGCCAGGGGGGTGGCTGGGGAGCACGCTAGCAGGGCTACAGGTGTTCATCGGTACACAGGTGAGCTCCGGGGCGCTGGGTTGTCCGGGCGACACTTACGGTGCACATTCCCCCGCCTGGCAACCGGAAACACACACTGGTGCGCACTAAACGGGCGCACACGTGTCTTACCAGAGCAGCTGGCTCACATAGGAGCACTCAATGCACACACACGCACACACACACACACACACACACACACACACACACACACACACACACACACACACACACACAAATCGTTCCACTGCTAATCAAGTCCTCGTAATTACAGCGGCTGATTCAAACATCTTAGTTTTTAAAATGTGAATCTAGACGTGGCCCGCATTACATTTTCCAGCTGTCATTTGTCAACATCCCCTAAATTGCATGCGACTCTCGCTAAATGCAGCGGCGGTGTGCCATGCACTGCGAGTGTTGCTAGGTTACGGCGCTGGGATGCGGCTGGCTAAGTGGCGGCGGAGCGTCCACGGACACTCGGCGTGGAGGGCTGACAGCGGGGGCCTCTGGACACGTTTGGCAACGCGTGAGCCAGACGCTCTTTAAGTACCACATCTGGTGGCGAACGCGCACAGATCCAGATCAAAGTGTTTGAGATTGGACCCGTCTGCAGGTTCTTATTCCCGTCTCTCTCTTTTCCACCGCGGCGCTCTGCCTTCGCACAACACTCTGCTGGCTTTTCCATCCCTCCTTTGCCGTCTCGCTCCCCTCATGCTGAGAGTTAATCAGGGCCTGTTGTGAGTGTTTAAGCATTGGAGTGTTGAATTATATTGGGAGACTTGATATTTGGTCGGCAGTCAGTCTCCACGGCGCATACTGCGCTAAGGCCACACGAACAGCGAGTCATCCGGATTCCACGCTGACAGATAGTTACAGGTAAGAGGGTGATACGACCTGACGGGAAACTCACAATGTATGTAAAGTGATTTACTACGCTCAAAGGAGTAATGTCTACCGGAGCAGAAACCCCTCTGTGCCCGCCGTCATCTGAGCTTCTGCTTGTTGGGGTTTAGTGTGTATTTGTGCAGGTGAGCGTGTCCCATTAGTTAGCTCATAGCCGCTGCTGTCAGCTACGTGCTATGCTACGCTAAATGCTACGCAGCCGTCTGTACGAACAGTTAGCAGCGAGCCGCCGGTTTATCCGGAGCCATTCGGGGCGCCAACAAGAGGCGATGGAAACGTCACCAACACAGACATTACAACATAGTAACACACAGTACACACGCATGCACACAACAAGAGCCCAACAGAGCGACATCCACAAAGCACGAACAGACAATATAAGAGCTCCTCACGTCGGTCCCCTCCCTCTCCCCCACGCTGCTTCATTTTTATTTTCATTTATTTCACCACTCTCCCTCTCCCTCCTCACCCGTCTCCTCTCCTCCTGCTCTGCATTCCGGCTCGAGCTCCGCTTCATCGCCGCGTTCTGTTTTTTTCTGCCTTCCCGTTGTTGTGAACTTAAACTCTCGGTGGAACCGTAAGCTGGTATCACACAGACTCAAGTGTTATTTTAATCTCCCTTACTCACTCACACGCACACCTGGGTGGTCATTATATTGCACAGGGCCTTATTGCAATGCCCGTTGGCGTCGTGTTGTGCGTCTGCCATTACAGTGGTGGGCGGGTGAAACACATGGGAACGCTTTGAACTGTGCGTAACACTTTCACAGGGAAATCATGTTCCACATGCACCTGCTGATTCCAAAACTTTAAAAAATGTTATTCCACACAGGGCCGGCGCAAGGCATAAGCGAACTAAGCGGCTGCTTGGGGCCCCCTGGGGCCCCGCTCATGCTGCAAGCAGCCCTAGTTTTGTATTGTAACCTCACTGTATTCGTTTATGATTTTCGCTATAACAGTATAGCGTGACATTTGTGCCAATAATCTTCTGGCACAGGTGACTGTGCGTGGTGGGAGGGGGGCCCCCCAAATAAAATTCTGCTTAGGGCCCCCAAGAGGCTCGTGCCGGCACTGATTCCACACATTTTTCTTCCTGGAGGGTTGTGTTACCCACAATGCACCTGTCTTCAGTTCCAACAAATAGTGAAGTGATGTCACTCGAGTCAATTTAGCAGACTTCACAAAGTCGCCTGGAGAAATGAGGCTTTTTATAAGCAAAAAGACATGAACATTAGCGCTACAAAGACCTACAATGGAAAGCATCATCTCCAGTTCAGATAAAATGAATACGATAGTTAATTGCAGCCGTGCTTCCGCAGGTCACCTGTCAGTGTCTGGAAACAGGAAGAGACGTTCGTTTTCTGAGTACCGGTGTTCAGTTCATCTTCGTCACGTCTGCATCGAGTACCGAGTCACAACACCCAGAAAAAGCTTTTTCTGTCACGTTGAAAATTCAGTTTTGTCGCATTACACACGCCGGAATGGACTGCCACTTAATAATTGAGTACCATTTACTTTGCTATAAACGGAAGGGCCGTGAGTGAGATCATCTTGAGAGGCAAAACAGATGTGCTTTTAAGTAGAAAGAAAAACGGCTTTGGGTTCTTCACAATTTACTTCTATAAAATCCGCCTCACCGTCGCCGGCACGCTTCATACTCACACTTTGCCGGGAGGCCGTAGCCGCAGGTGATCTTGGCCTCTCCGGTGTCACAGCCGCCGAGCGAGGCGCATTCCTTCTTCAGCATAGGACCCGCGGCGCGGTGGATCGCTCCGTCCACTGCAGAGGAGAGGACATTCAGAGGGTTTGGCCTACTCGAGTGAATCCCCTCGGGACCGACGGCTTACAAAGAGTCCAGCTGTCTGAAGTCACAGGTGACGAAGCTCAGAGCGCAAAGCACCTGGATAATGTCGGGGTTAGTGGCGAGTAGCTGTACAACCCGTCTTCTGCCAACTTTTCTCCTTGAATCGTTTTTTTTTTTTTGGTCTTCAAAAGAATCTTTCTCCGTCTATTTAATGGATTTTAGGGCCACTGCTTTAGTTAATTACTCCATTTAATGTGTTATTAAGGACTCAGCTGACTTTGACTTTCTGGTCAATTAGTCTTAATTAATTACATTTTCATAAATCGGTATCCGTCCGACCACATCTAAAAGGCCGCGACTGTTCATTTTCCAGGATGGAAATGATGGAGGAAAAGCAATTTTAGAGCAGTGCCAAGTATCAGTTTCAGTCACACCTTTTTTCACATTTTCTAGAAAAAAAGAAAAAGTTTTTCAACTACTCAGGGAACTTAAAAAAAGCAGTCCTTAGGCATTTTAAGTATTTATAAGTCATCAGTGTAGAGTTGACAGGAAACAAGAGGAGAGAGAGAGAGAGAGAGGGAGAGAGAGGGAGACTGACATGCAGATTTGGACTAAAGATGTGTCTTTGCAGTCTATCTACGATCCTTATGAATCAAATGATGTGCAAAATGTTACTGAATGCATCTGCAAAATGTCCACTGACAACATATTGCATTTGTTTCCCCCGTAATATGTTCTCTAACCAAACCGCTCCAGCGGATGCCCAACAGCCCAAAGAATGTTTCATCTTTTGATCCATATCTCCAGTCGAGGCTCTTTGGAACAGCTGAGAAAGATCGTCCTCCCAAAGCCAACCACGTGCACTCTGGACACGAAGGTCACGAGCTTTGTTCTTGACACATCGCACAACAACCTGCACGCAGATCGCCACCAGCGTCACCGGTATTTGCAGCCAGGAGAAAAATTCTGAATCAAGACTTTTCTTTTCTTTCAAAATAGAGGTTTAACGTGGGAGACAATAATTCACGATAAAACACATCTTTCAGAAAAAAAAGGTTTGTCTCAGCACCGCGAGACTCGTCGGTGTAAATAGTGCAATCACACCCATCTCGTCTCCGCCGCGTTGTGCACACGCCAGATGTCACAGCGGAGGCCTTCGCCGAACCGGGTAGCCGTCGGCGTGTGTGTGTGTGTGTGTGTGTGTGTGTGTGTGGGGGGGGGTGTCACCTCAACGTTATCGTGTTAAGTTGGCGTATCGCGCGGCGCCATATTGAAGCGGGCCGCACCGCCGGCTCAGCGCGCGGGCGTGAGGTCGCGAGAGGCGGAGGCCTGAACGCCGGCTGCCTCCTCGGGGGGACTCGCTCAGGAACCAGCTCGCATGCCGGAGCTCACGCTGCGCGTTCGTGTGCGCGCACAAAGCGTGTGCATCCCCCCCTGTCAAAGCACACGTGTTACCATGCACGTATTGTATTCCAGTGTGTGCGAGACCTTGAGGTGACGCACACGCACAAACCCACTCACACACACACACACACGCGCTGCAAGCCCCGACTTTGAAGCAGCCCGACTCTGAAGTAGAGAGTAAGTGTGATAAGACGGAGAGACAGAAAGGGGGAGGAAGGGAGGGGGACGAGGGGGAGAGCAGCAGGCCTAAGTATAGTGTGCGGGGAGATAAAGGAACAGGCAAAGAATAACGAAAGGATTCAAATTGAACTTGACACTTGAACCTACGTCACCTTTTGTGTGGTTTTTTTGTTTGAAAGCTTCAGCCTGCTGAATGTGAAAACCGGCTCCCAGTGGTTACAGTTGCATTTACAGTTCATTTTTGACACACAACACAGCTCAAATGCATGCAGCCACGTACCCCAAATGCTAATGTTCATGGCGGAACCACGTCAAACCCAAACGCACTGTGGTGAAGCTTTAGGCACAATAAGAACGTGCACAGTTCAGAAAAAGATGATAGTTTTGGTTCAAATAAGGATAACAAGTCGGGGGTTACGGTACATTTGTGTCCATACTCGAGTTTGTTTTTTTTATTGCATAATAAACTTTTAAAGTCCAATGTTTTGGTGACTCCTCTATCGCCCCCCCTCACACCATGAACAACGAAATGCGGCTTTCTGAGCCGGCGGCATATCGCTCCTGTAAGAGTAGCTCAGTAGTGGAATACGCTGAAAGCGTCTTCAAACCTCGTCGCGCAGCATGTTCGGGGCCGGTGTGCGTCCAGTCTTTTTTGTTGTATACATCCCATCTGCTGCGGTTACTTTGTCTCTTACTTTGTGTTGTTAAACATGTGATTTGGAAGTACTTGCTGAAACGAACGTGCTTCTTTGTCTCGGATACAGAACGACACGTCACTGTTGTGCCTTTCACGTCATTTCACATTTCCAGTGCATTTCCACGCAACAGAGTCTCACCTCTGTGATATAGAGCTGTCCCCCTCCCTGCATTCGCTGAAGACATTCGGACTGTGGTAACTTGTGGCTCTGTGGGATTCTGAGTAATAGCCCAGCATGAGCACCGCAGGCTACTTAGTCAATTCAGACGCTCTTCTGTCACTTCAATGCGGTCAGAAATATGAAAGGCGAATTCCCGAGCAGAGGGAGGTGTACGTGATAGATTGGTTGACGAAAAGCTGCCCCAGCAGTATATCTTTATTGCAGGCACATATTTAGGTGAGTTCATGCTCAGGGGGGCAATTAAATCCTTCTTGTGAACAATATCAACCAAGTCCATCTGTTGGCGCTGCAAAGGGCAAATAACGTAATCAAAAAGGAAATATTAAACATTTTGATGTGACTAACTGGAGAGTTGAGGGCTGATTTTCACACGTTTCTCGTTTTGGACGTTTGTGGACCGTCTAAGAAGAACCACTGTGGGTCAAACCAGCTGGTAAAGTCGGTCAGTCCACCACAGACCAACTAATATTCAGCTATCAGCTATACGTTCAGCGTTTACTGCTAACTAGCTAATGTTAGCATGCTAGCACGCAAAACTAAGATGATGAACATACTATCACTTTGATCATGCATGTTGACATTAGCATGTAGGGCAACGCACCGCGTGGTGCTGGATGCGATTTTGTTATATTGTGGGAATATTTGGGCCACTGTTCAATGCAATTATTGGTTGGACTTCACACACGCATTTTTGAGAAGTCCACACACACACACACACACACACACACACACTATTGATGGATCCCTCATTGAAAACATGGATGCTGGTTGATACTCCATTGACTCGGTCACATGCAAATGGAGGAGCTGAACTACTCAACAATCAGCCGTAATTAGCGACACCTAATGCCACCAACAGATATCAGCATAAATTAGTCATGAATTTAATTTAGATTAACAGACACAAGAAAAAAAAATCTTTCAGGAAGTATCTAACTCATTTCCATAAAAAAAAAAACCCGGCATTCATTATTTAGTCTTCATTACCATACAAAATATCACATCAACATTTTCTGCCATTGAAGCCCGGTCTACAAGCAAATACGAGATGGGATGGAGATATGAAGAAAAAAAAACAACAATGGTGAAACTCAGACAGAGACAGAGGGAGACGAGGGATTGAAAGAGAAATGGGTTTTGGGAGGGAATCAAGAGTAAAAGGCTGCGTAGGAGAGTAAGAGCGAAAGGGTGAGAAAAACAAAAAGAGAGGAGATGAATGGTTAGCGGGGGTTCAAAGAGGAGAAAGACGTAGAGACGTGGTTTTGGCTCGTGTGGACCAGCGAGCAGCCGGCCAAGCAGGCGGCGGACCGGTCGAGGTGTCATCATTCCTCCCTCGCAGGCTCAGTATCGACGGACTCTGGGGGGAGAGAGGGAGGAGGGAGCCGGGGCGGCAGGGGGGGACGGGGCAGTGATAATTGGCGATATGCTTACCTGGCAGGCCGCCTGCAACCCGCAGCGGGGCACACACAAACAATCACAGTCACACGCGCACAAACACACACACACACACGCACACACACATAGATTGACATTAGAGTAAAACCAATCCCGAGGTCTCTCCTACGGAATACTAATACGGCTGCCCTTGCCAGCTGACCTCTTATAGGCCAAACAGGCTGTCCGTCAAACTAATGGGGCGGAACGCTGGCATATTGCTTTCCCACAATCCCTCAGCAGGAGCCAGGACACTCATTTACTTCAGTCAGCTTGTTGCCAAGGCAACATTTAGGATGGGTCTGGTGGGGTGAGGCGCACGCACATGCGTGCACGTTGCGTCGCACACCCTTGTCTACGTACACACGGAGTTAAAAACCCGTTAAATGCCACTGAAGCGATAATCACATGAATATGGCCGTGTGACCCTGTGAAGCAGAGACACTGACAGCGTTGTTAGTGGAAGGTGCTCGCAGGGCTCTTTGCCTCTCGTCTCATCTCTGCGCCCCTAAAAAAAACACACATCCTCTGCCCCTTTAGTCGCACGCATGCTCTTCTTGCCTTGTTCTGAAAGTCAAGCAGACAAGCCCCTCCACTGCCTTCTTTTATTCTCCTCACAAAGGCAGGCAGGAAGCAGAGGAGGGGAAAAGCACTGCAGACACACAGCAACAAAAGCTCAGAGACTCTCAGAGCAGGTTATCAAACCTCATCCCCGTCCTGGAGGATTGATTTTAGATGTCAGCGCACACAAAAACAGGCTCGGCAAGAAAATCCGCTGCGCAAAAGGGATTCGTCCCCCCCCTAAATACAAAAATGTAAAAGTGAATGATTGGAATCATGCTCGTCTATTGCGAGCTGGCTCCGGATATCTTAAGACACCTAAACCAATCACGTGCAGCCGCTGGCTGGTTCACATCCTGAGCACTGCGTCCCCACAGACCCACGACAGGCTCTGTGACACCAGCCGCCTGCGTTCGTAACCTCACGTCTGCTTTTTATTGGACTCTTCTTAATGCAGATGCAGCACATTGCGTTGCTGGTTTCAGCTGAGGCCACCCAATCCATTCTTATTTCATTATCATTCAATCTTACACCTCAAGCATCTGCGACTGGGTTATTTTCAACCCCTTGCATCAGGTGCAAATCCAACATAACTGCGTGTCAGCTGGTTTGTCGGTCATAATTTAGTGAAGATGCACAACGACTCCTTTATAAAAGGGAGATCATCACCCCAAATTACGGCACTGCGAAAGGTATTCCTTCTGTCGTTCATGTGTCCAACCCCCAAGCACACTGGTACCATCTTCCCGTCCGTACCGGCAATCCCTTCCTCAGCAGTGCTCACGTGACGCTTCACAAAGGAGGAACAGACCGCCTTCATTTTGAGCCACAGAGCGTCTTCTTCCTCACAAGGAGTCTGTTCGTGGCGGCCATAGAGAGATGACTACAGAGACTCCTTCAATCTACACATGGCAGAGAGTGCTGGATTGGGAACACATCCTTTTGTGCCCGACCTTTTCTCCTGTCCCCAAAGACGAAGCAGGCCACCAACCTACAACAACGCACCACACATTACTGACATATGGTGACCTACATATATATATATATGAATACGTGTTTATTTCAACACTATGTCTAAAGCTCATGGCAACGGTCTGCCTCCCTGACCATCCAATCATCATCTGGGATTTGTTTTCCATTTGGAAAATCAATCGTAGCAGAAAAACATAGAAATGGCAGATAAGCCCCGGAATAAATGAGCTCCTGCAGCCAGCAGCCATTAAAAAAACCTTCTAATTTCCGGCCTTTGAGTCTGTTGTTGACGTGCAGCACCCCTCCATACTGAAGGAGACAATGTTGACAGGTGTGCGTTTGATCCAACCGAGTCACATGTACCCTCGAGACTCGAGTAGTAATGCAGTGCAGCAAAGACCTTTTGTTGCATCACCTCCGAATGGTACTCGGGTACGGAGACGTACGCTGAATGATACGTGCATGTTTTTTCCATTGGACACCTCCGTCGCTTTTGTCTCTCGTCTTCTCGCTCGAACCGTCATTTCCCCACCGTCTCTCTTGTTGTTCTCCTCTCCCGCTTCTCTCCACGCTTAACTCGCTCCCTAATTAACACCTAGTGCCGCCTCTATCTGCCTTAGCAAACCCCCGAGGATAGAGCTGGAAGGGGAGGCGGGGCGGGGGGGGGATGGTACAATGAGAACGAGATGAGAAACACCAAAAGAGCAGGAGAGTGTTGAAGAGTGACAGAGTGAGCTTAAAAAAGAAAAACAGCTTGGATGCAGATGGTTGCTGTTGGATGCAAAGCCTTTTGCAGCACGTTGCTGGACGTTTTTTGGAGCTAAAACAGATGTTGTGGATAGAATTAAACGAATACAAGTTTGAAGTAATTAAGCCAGTGTTAACAGTTTGACGCGCGCACACACACACACACACACACACACACACACACGTTCACGGCCTCTCTAGAAACCATCTGTCTCCAGAGACTTCGGGACGACGGCGAAACGATGCTGTCGATCGGGACGTACCGAACGCGTCGCCCGTTTTCACGGCCCGAGGCTCTGGCTGGAGCGGATCAGCGAGGGCGGAGGACTCACCGCGGCGACACGTCTCAGACAAGCAAACGCAGTGAACTCGCATACAAACGCACAGGAACACGTACAGGTGCGCCACGGAGGACATGTCACCATGGAGACAGGGAAGCAAAAACACGTTACATACAAATCGAAGGTTAAAATGTCAGCCTACGTGAGCTGGTCTGAGCCGTTTTGGTCAAATGAAGAGTAGAGAAAACACACTCCCCCCCATGTGGAAAGCATTAACAAACAGCAACAGGTGGAAAGGGCGTGTGCGTGCGTGCGTGTGTGTGTGTAAAGGTTTCAGCGGAGGTGGGAGCCGCATTAGCCGTACAGATTTATTACGAGTATCGATCGAGGCCGACATCACACGCATGCAGCAAAGCACTGAGTCAACAATACGCTGAAAAACGACTGTTAACCACAGCACTTCGCTGGCATTAATTATAAGCTACCGGCTTTGCACCTGCGCTGCACCGTACAAACACACGGGCAGACGGACAGACGGACACGCACGCAACGCACGCCGCGGCACGCAAACGCACTTTGCACACCTGCCAACAACAAAGAGCCACTTGCTACCAGACAAAGGAACGTGCAGACGGACCACGCGGCACGCTCGCTCGGCCGCTGCGTCGCACTGCATCATTTGATTAAAAGAGCATTTCAAATGATTCGGCGTGCAGGGAGGGACTATTTGCACCACAAAGCTGTACCATCATTATTAACAAGGGAGGACTGCAGGTGCCTTGGCAAGCAAATACAAAACGCACAACCGAAGGATGAGACAGGTCGGGACTTACCTCCACCTCCGCCAAGCAGAGTCTTGTTGGCTGAAAAAGGGACCAGAAGAAATATGAGTGAATAAAAAATGCGTTACAATGAGTTGTAAACAAAATGTATGGAGCTAAGAGAAGATGACACGCTTAGCTTTGGTGTCTTTTCTCACCACATTCAGTTTGCATAACGTGGGGCTGAAAATAGTAAATCGATCAATTAAAATGGATAAACAAATTGGCAAAGGCTTTGCGATGTGATGACGATTTTTCACTTTTCTGTATTTAAACAAAGTGGTTTAAATAAATCTGTCACACAAATCTGGATCACAAAAGCATTTCCTTGGGCTCTCATGCCCCGATGACCATTTTGTAACACATTTTTAATTAATCGTTGATGAACACAATGCAGTGCAATAACATCTTAACGATAACTACTAATTACAGAGCTGACCGCTGCTGCATTCAAGGTTGCACCAGTAGTTTTGATGGCTTGTTTTCAACAGAGAAATCCTCATGTATCTCCTTGTCATCGCTCTTTGTTGCTGCGCACCACGCCGCATCATTATATTTATGAACAGCGCAGATCAAAACATTTCTTCATCGGCACGGATACGTGTGTTGTACACAAACTTTTATCTGCAAAGAGCAACCATACTTTTACTATTCATTTTTCTCCTTAAACGTGTTACTATATTCACATGCTGGATGGTCCCATCTTAAATTATTCATTATTTGGCTCAGCATTTCTCAACAAGAGCGGTTCCGTTCCGAGTCCTCAGTGCCAGCGCGGTGACGCCGCGTTATCCAACCGGCAATTAATTGCGTTCACCTGGCCGTCACCTGGCAGGTGCGACTCGGTTCCCTGATTAGATCGACAGAATGAGAACCAGCGGGCTCCGAGTCCCGCCAATGAGGACTGACAAGCTTTGCACAAATCACAACGAGTGGCTGCACTGCCTGCTAAGCTAATGAGTGAACTCACGCTGAGGCTACAGTCCAAAGGAAAATAAACAACTCCGCGAGAAACAGGCAGGCAAGATGGTTCGATTTGGATTATGCAAACGAGTCAGAATAACAAGGAGTTGGTTGTAGCTTGAATATAATGACAATATTATGAGCTCTTCTGTTATATGATACATATATATATATATATATATATATATATATATATATATATATATATATATATATATATATATAATCGGCCGCCTCCAACTCAAAGCTGACCAAGAACAATCATAGGTTTTCCAATTATTCCTCCCGCATTCTGGAAGAACCCAAGAACCCTAGCCTGCCTAACGTCATACCCTGATCTCAAATGAGTCTGGAAACCACACGTTCATTTCCTCGTATTTGAGGCGTGGTTTACGAATGCCCAGGGCCGTCTATTGGGCGCTAAACATGTCTGTCAAATGCGCCCGTTCCTAGCTCACAGCCAATCGTTTCAATTACACCCGATGACGTATGTAGAGCGACAGAAGTTCCACGCGGAAGAAGGCGATCGGCAGTGCCGGCCCGAGCCTCTTTGGGGCCCTAAGCAGAATTTTATTTGGGGGCCCCCCTCCCACCACGCACAGTCACCTGTGCTAGAAGATAATTGGCACAAATGTCACGCTATACTGTTATAGCGAAAATGTTTGGTCAGCATTAACCAAGCTGGCCAGGGGGCCCCAAGCAGCTGCTTAGTTCGCTTATGCCTTGGGCCGCCCCTGGCGATCGGTCAGATCGCATATTCGACGTCATCGTCTTGCTGCACCTTCCCCGCTCTGTGATTGGTCCCCTATCTCAGGCGAACATTTGCTCCATGGAATCCAGGCTAGAAGAACCCTTTGCTCCGTGGAACCGTGTTAGGAAAATGTGATGAGCTCATTAATCTCTGTGCTGGCGACAGTTACCATGTTACTTAGGAACACATGGGAGGCGTCTCTCGCTTTGGTTAGTTAGTGCTTAGGCGTGCCGATTGCGTCCGATGATGATTCAGGCGAGTTTAAAAAGGGAAGCAGAGAGACTGAATCCCATGGCCGTCTTTCCCTCTCAAGGATCCGCTGCTCGTCAACATTTCCACCATCCACCCTACTGCCTCATTAATGGCAAATCCCACTTAATTTCAGCCTTTCAACACACCACACGTCTCTGTGTACGTCTCACTAACATCCCCCTAAAGTGAATATCTCCACTCTCTAACCTGAACACGTGCAGCTCCGCGCGGCGTGAGCCGAAGGAGAGGACGCCGTTTCAATGCGGCAGCGTGAGGCGGTTTCGAGGTGCACAGCCTGTTAAAGAGCTGATGGATATTATGGTGAAGGGAAATAAAGCTCATTGCCATGTGAAGCGCCCTGACGAATAAAACGTCTCCATTAAGCCTCCCATTCATCCTTTGCTGATTAGCTGCAGGCTGTACATAAGAGTGATATCACATAATGGGCCTTGTTAATACGCGTCCGCGTTGAGAAACGCCCCCCAAGGCCGCCCGAGTGACGGAAGGTTTCTGTTCTATTCTGTTCTGGTGGCGGCAGAGGGCGGAAAGTTGAGATAATTTCTTATTTACTTGTTTAAATACATTCAACGTTAATATCAATGGTCATAATGTAAGTTTAGGTTTAGTTAGTATGAAATCAGTCATGTTGCAATAAGTTCTCTGTCCAATCTGAAACAACTTGGCAACAGTAACTTTTTACTCTTATGTGCCAAGTCAAATGCATTTAAGGACTTATCTTGTGGAAATGTGTTATTTTCTCCGTGTGTTGCCTGAATGTCCACTTGATGTGAACTCAAATCATGTTCCCAACGTGTCTTATGTCTGAAACTCCTTTGTGATGCCAGGTTTTGGGGACTGAGAACAAAAACCGGCACAAACTGATGTTTTAGATTCCTGAAATATTCTTTTTTGATCGGGGACATTGCTGTAGAAACAAATGTTTCAGCTGGCAAAATAAAATTTGGTCGGTGGGGTTGTGATGCTTCGGCTCAAGTTGAGACAATCTAAGACTATGAGGAAAATGAACAGAAGAAGTACAGCTTACTTTAAAAGATCTCAGGGTTGAGGACGAAATGTGTTTGATTCACAATGTCCGGCTAATTTATACGTTTGTTACTTGTTCTCCCATTTCTCTTCAGTGCAGCAGCGAGTGAAACGCCGTGAACAAGAGAATCTAATGAACCAAGGCAACAAAAGACACTGAGCTCTTGCCTTCACATTCACACGTTCACGCCGTAACACTAGAAAACCTTGATAATTCTCTTCTCTAGATTTACTCCACTGCAGGGTTTAAAAAACACAAATGATGGCTGTAGGTATGAGAAGATGTTTCAAATTAAAATCATAACCTTCCACACGGTTGGCCTCCAAGGCAGTTCAAAAGAAGATATAATCCTCAAGTATTTGTTTTTGTGCATTTCAGAGAAGGAGTGTCGAGTCTCAAACCTTCCCTGTTACGAGCACAGAATACATTTTGGTTCTATTTCCCCATTTGCAATGATTCTTGCTTTTAATCTTTATTCATGGGATTTGATGATGATTAAGATGCTATAATGTAACGCAGAACAGCCCCGTGTTAAATGATCAATGATCCCGCGTAATACCGCTGTTGTCTTTGTAGACACAAAGGCGCTTGAGACACAACCAGCCTCTGAACCCCGCGGGGACACAAAGGCATCAAAGCAACCAAAGTACTCATGTGTGTGCACAATCATGCAGTCTCAACAGACACACACACACACACACATACACACACACACACACACGTATAAATACAGACAGGAGCGTTTGAGAGTTTGGGTAACCATGGCAACGACAAAGCCCAAAGGTTTGATACTGAAACCTAGTTAATTATAGAGAGGAAGAGAGAGAGGGAAAGTGATTCACCATCTGTTAAAACCTATATGCATCCTCATGTTGAGTGTGGACCGTGTGTGTGTGTGTGTGTGTGTGTGTGAGTGAGGTGTGTGTGAGGTGTGCTTTGGCCACAGTTGGCCACAGTTGTTGCATGGTGAAAAGAAAAAAACAAGCGCACAAAGTCCTTTCTCCCGTGGTGCCGACTGCATGCAGGCAAAGAGTTTCTCTTTCTTATTGGTATCAGACGACTAACTGGAGCCGCTAATTCAGAGAAGCTAAATAAAGCGTCTTCTGCCGAGACACACCAATTATCAGAACGGGGAAGGGATGAGGGTGATAAGTTACACCACGTCACGCAGAGCTAAAGAGGGGCGGAGGAGGCCGGGAGGGAGGGATGGGAGGAGAGCGGGAGGTGTCAGGGGGATGGAGGCAGGGCTCGGGGAGGGGTGACAAAGAGCAAGCGAGAGAGACACACAAAGTGGAACAGAGTTGAGGGTGCAGGAGGGAGACGCAGGACTTAATTTGCTGGGGACATAAAACAACAAGATGGAGTGTACTTCTTCTTCTTCGTCTATCCGGGCAGGTAAGTAATCTCACTGAAGGGGGGAGACGGGGAGAGACACACGTGCAGGGAGAGAAAGGGAGAGAGAGAGAGAGAGAGAGAGGATGGGGGAGAGAAGGACGGGAGCTAAAGGCTTCCAACCTGGCTGGACGCAGGAGGGAGAAGTTATTTAAACTAAAGAGAGATCAACGTTCAACCACCTGTGTGTGTGTGTGTGTGTGTGTGTTTGTGTGTGTGTGTGTGTGTGTGTGTGTGCGCGTGTGTGTGAGTGTGTTTGTGTGTGGTTATACGACAGGTCTTGCGCTATGATGGTGGTGTTGATGGCAATTGGCTTAAATCTCCTTCATGCAAAGCGGTCTCCTTTGCCTTCTGTGCGCCCCCGCCTCCTCCTCTTCCTCCTCCCCCTCCCCCTCCTCCCCCTCCTCCTCCTCCACCTCCTCCCTCTCCTCCCCCTCCTCCTCGTCCTCCTCCCTCCCATACCTTATTTATCATTCTCTCTGCTCTCTCCCCCCTTTATTCCCCAGGCCCCGGTGCTACCTGTTTGTGTATTCCTCCCTCTCCCACCGTCGCCCTGCATCTCTCTCTCTCTCTCCCTCTGTCTCCCTCCTCCCTCTCTCCCCCCACTTGTTCTAACCACCGTCATACCTCTTTCAGGCTTCTAATTTCTAGCCATCATGTAGTCGGCCCACTTGAGAATGCCGATCAATTTGTCGGCATCCTTGCGGGGACGAAGGTGATTATGGCGCGCAGGATAAAGGCATTCATGTTATAGAACGAATGAATTGGTCCGTTGGATGGAATAAAACTAAATTTAAAAGTAGAGACTAAACGTTCTAAAATTAATAAAGTACTAAAGCAGTGTATATATGAAGCAGTTGAGGACAGAGTTATCGTAAGGACGCCTGATTGAACAAAAAGGTTTAAACAAACACTTGATTGATGTTTTTTTTATTGGCTTTTCTCGGCTGTTGAGGAAATGCAGCTCCAGAGTCTCACTGTGAAGGAGCTTTTCTTGACTCCCACTGTGAAAAAAAAGGCCCATCGTTCACCTACAGGCTGCGACTTTGACGCACAAAGAGTGACAGATTGAAACACCGATTCCTCTGAACGACACTAACATCTCCGCGTGTTCCGCTCAGCGGTGCAGCTCCTCAATGATCTGAAACAAGCCGCAGCAGAGCTCCTGTTTATTTGAGCTGAGCTCGTGGCGGAGGAATGTTTCTAATTGACAGCCGAGGAACCCGTCTTTGCTAATTACCGTGACGCTGTTTACACGCGTCCACGCCGGCAGAGGCAAAGTCAAACAAAGACGTCTCGGCCTCTCGCTCTTCTGCCGCGTTAAAACCCTCCTGTGGCTGCAGCTGCTGGTCTGCCCGAACACACGAGACGTGAAGAACTAAAAGCCCTCAACGACAGTTTGAGCGATCGATTTAAAAAAATATGTTGGCCTTTGTTTAACCAGGTATAATCAATCAAGAAGAAATCCTCATTTACAATGATGACCTGGCAAAGAGGCAGCAGGTGCCTCAGAAACCTGGTCAGCTGCTTTTCTTTCTTCATATTTAGTCATTAATTGGATTCTACTTCAAATGGTTCATTAGTGTCCTAAACTGTTAGTTAATTTAATTTCATAAACAAAATGGTTTGGTCGACCTATGAAGATGTTTATTAGCCTGAGATGTGCTGTTTGATGACCGTCCTTCAGTAATCACACAAAACCTGGTAACTCATCAATTTACCAGTCAAGTTATTATTTGGCAAGATTTCTTTTAATGTACAAAAGTACTTACTGCATATACTAAATGTTTTAGGTCACTAAAACAAAAAAAACAGAGCTGTGGCAAAACTCTGGCCAGTGTGAATATTTTTTTAGAAACTGGCATTTCAATGGTAACGCAGGAAAAATACTCCCGCTGTAAACACGTATTAGTTCCTGATATGGATCGAGAACGTATGCAACAGGATTCAGGTTAATAGTATAAAAACAAAAGTAAACTGCTTTAAATATCTACACCTGGCACCAACGATACACAACCCAACAGGTGAGGTTGGATGCATCGTTGATCATTTGCCAGAGAACGCAAGCACAACCCTTCAGACGACGACGGACTAATACGACCGCCAATGCAAATGTGTGACACAGGAAGCTCACGCGGGGGGGGGGGGGGGGGGGGGGGGGGAGGCCGAGGCCTCCGACCCCCACTGGGTGCTCGGTCAGCTGATCTTAACCACAATATTTTACTTTCAAATTCACAGTGACCCGTGCAAACGTAGCGCATTTTAAAATAGAGAATTAATTTTATCTTGTGGCAGCGTCGTCAGTAGGACGTGAATACTGAATCAAATCGTGATGCATTTCATCAACATTTGATCAATATGCCGGTTGTGACCCTTTAAGTCTAAAGCATGTTTTAGTTTAAGGTGATTTCCATTAGACTATCCTCGTTTTAGTTGGTGAATTGTTACAGGAATGTTTTGCAGGGAGTTTTAAGGGATTACGCATGGTACATGTTTTAACCTACTTTTTCTGAGTAAAACAGTTTGCCTGCAGAGGGCTATTAACTGATACCACGGGGATAACTGCACCATCATTTATTGTAATTCACCACAGCGCTAATAGTTCCTGTAGGAATATGGCTGTTACTTTTCATTAGAGCAACACAAGAAAGGGTAATGATTTCACATCATATCAGCCCGCAATTAGCATCACTGTCAGTTCTTTTGCGTGATGGGACAAAATATTACAATTTAATACAAGAATATTACAGTAAGTGAGTATAAACCAATGCAGAGATGAACACATCCCTGATTCATTCAAATATAAAATGGTCTAAATAAAGAAACGTCTCGTTTGATCACTTGAGATGAAACATTAAGTCAAACATTAGTTTATGGCAGATATATTGTATTCGTGGACATGAGGTTCGTAAAACTGTCACACAATTCTCTGAAAAACTATTCTGGTAATATCTGTTTATGTGTAAAAGTGAATATCAGTCAAGAATTTCTTCCACAATACCGACTCATTTAGCTTTTCATTTAGCAGTAGCTTCATCAGAATGTGACTGAGTCTGACTATCACTTGAAATGAAACAGACTAAATCCTGGGAATCTCTGGAAGAGCACCAGAGGGTGCTGGTGGTGCAGCTGCACCCGGAATGGGGGCCCCAAGGGGCCCCACACAAGCCCAGGATGGTCTGTGTGTGTGTGTGTGTGTGTGTGTGTGTGTGTGTGTGCGTGTTTGTGTGTTTGAACGAACACAAAGGTGCCCCGTGAAAGCTATATTTATTATTGCTTGTTCTGCAGCGCCAAAGGGCTAAACTGTGGAAAAGTCTTTAGTGAGAGAAGTGCCCACAGGTAATACATGCAAATTAATTGCGAGGCCTCCCCCTCAGGCAGATAAAAATCACCGGTCACAAAGCCGCTATTAAAAGAGTTGAACCGGTGTGTCATTAGCCGGGGAGCAGACTTTGGGGGAACCTTGTCTTTGACTTTCGGTGCCTTTGTGTTTGATGCGAAACTCAAACTGACGCACGGAACCGAACGGCCCAGTGTGAGAAACCTCTGTGCTCCTTCCTCTCAGGCACTGAAACACACTCACTTCCCATCTAAAGGGCCCCCAAAACGAGCCCCATGTGGCCGGCCCCAGAGAACCACCGGCTACTGTCAATTTAAGTGTGTAGCGTGTGGTGTGTGTGTGTGTGTGTGTGCGTGTGTGTGTGTGTGTGTGTGTGTGTTTGCCTGTGCACCTGTCAGTCTAATGCTTGGTGAGTTGTAGCAATTGCTCGGCCGTGGCGACCTGCTGAACCCCTGTAACAGAGCTCAGATAGCCTTTGTAAAGAGTAGCCCCCCCCCCCCCCCACACACACACACACACACACACACACACACACGTTGGCAGACAACAACACAGCGCGGGCTACGAAGGAGGAGAAGAGGAGGAAAATGAAGATTGAACGTAAACTGGAGGTGACACCTGTCAAACCCGTTACTAAATAGTGGGTTTATCTGAAAGAAAAGCAAGAAAAAAAGCTGAGCCGCCCTGCGGACCTGCAGCATAAACCGATGGAGAAACAGCAATTAGACGCATCTTTTCTCTGCTCAGCGAGAGAGAGAGAGAGAGAGAGAGGGGGAGGGAGGGGAGTGTGTAATGGTGCTTGATCAGAGGTTGGTCTCTCTCTCTCTCTCTCTCTCTCTCTCTCTCTCTCTCTCTCTCTCTCTCTCTCTCCCTCCCCATCCCACTCACACACACACACACACACACCACACACGCAGAGAGAGACACTCGCTCCAAACACATTAACCCACAGCGGAGGGAGACGACAGAGTGGGAGATAACTAGCGCACATCGCGGAGCTCCGGGAGAGCCGAGCATCCTTCCTCCTGGAGCCGCCGCCGCTCACCGGGACTTAACGGCGCCTCGCGGAACACCCATTAAGTTGAGAGGATGATTTGACGAGGACGGCCGAAGGGGGAGGCGAGCGGCAGAGAGGAAGAAAAATGGATTAAAAGAGGTATGATCCGTGTGGAGGTTGATGACTGCGCGCTGGTAGAGGATACAGGTGAACGGTTCATGCAGGTTAGGGAATGACAGGCTTATAAATTACATATATATAGATATATCTATCTATATGTCTACATATAGATATATACGGTTCCTGGAGGGAACAGGCTTTTTAAAAATGAGTGCTGGTACTTTGTGACCGCGTGAGCGTCTATGCAGCTACCTGCTGGACCGAAACAAACAACAAAGTCAGATTTAAACGGCGGCGCTTCAGAGAGGGAGATTAAAGTGGCAGATTATACTTTGAATGTGTGTGTCGGGTGGGTTAAGATCGGTCTCTCCATGTCCTTTCTTATGTGACAATATCCACCCCCACCCTCATCCCGGGGGTGGAAGGGGGGGGGGGGGGGGCGCAGGGACGTCATACATTCAAATCAAAATGTTGCGTCATTGGCAAAAAATACATGACATCCGTCACTGGATGTAAACAAAAAGCATACGTCCATGCCCACTCACGCACGCACACACGCGTGCACATGCAAACACACACAAACACACAGCAGATTAGAATGGGATACTCGGGGCCACAGCAGTACAGAACAAGGGATTAAAGAAGAAAGGCAGAGCTGGATGGAGGGATGGATGGATGGATGGATGGATGGATGGAGTGAGGGATGGATGGAGGGATGGATGGATGGATGGATGGATGGATGGAGGGATGGATGGATGGATGGAGGGATGGATGGAGGGATGGATGGATGGAGGGATCCAGTGAGGCAAAGAGACCAAAAAGGGGGCACGAGAGAAACAAGTGGGAGAACAAGAGATTAAAGTGTAATGTCCTGGAGAGGGAGGGAGAGGGAGGGAAAGGGAGAGAGGGGGGGGGGGGAGCGGGAGGGAGGAGAGAATCCAGGGCAGTTAGAGGGAGCTGCTCATTGGCAGAATGTGGAGGGAATAAAGAGGAGAAGGCGGCAGACACTCGTTCTGTATCGCCTCCCTTTTGATCTCCTCTTATTCACCCATACGACAGCAGGAGCGGAGCGCTGCTTATATAACGCTCCATTTCAAACACAATACACCAAGAAGGGGTTGGAGAAAAAACACAATGGGAATCTTAGACATTGTTAAATTGCCTGACAAAATGACAAAAAAGAACCCTCCAAAACCAGACATCCGACACTGAATGGCTGGATTCTTTTTCATTTCCTCCTTTCTTACAGGCATTGTCCATCCTATAACAAGAGGACCTGCTTCCGCCTGAGACGCGATCTCGGCTGTTTAAAAGTCCTCAGCACCACCCGTGTGAAGCACGGCTGACTGAGCTTTTTAAATATATGTATATATACCTAAAACCTATGACAGTGCCAACGCGTTTAGCACACCATGTGTCGGCTGTTTACACACTCGTGGCCCCCCCGTTGTGAGGAACAGCCTTATTATTAGTCGTGTTGACTTCGCTGTGGAATCAGGTTGCTGATGCTAAAATGAGGCCAATAAAACCGAAAAATAAAAGATGTTAAATCACTTAAATAAAAAAAAAACAGCAAGTGAGATCCTCAACCGAGGATAATATTTCAAAACAAATGGGAGTTTAATACAGTTATGAATCCCTACTCGCAGTGAAAAGATGCACGGATGGAGTTTATAGTTTATTTGAGTTACTGGGGGGGCGGGGGGGGGGGAATAAATCCCTTCTTGGGAATTTTTTTTTTTTTTGCTTCTACCTTAAATTCTTAAATTTACACCACAAGTGTCTTTGGGTTAGTTCACTCACTGCTGTTTGGGGCCGGGCAGGTGGAGCACAGGCGGTGTATTCCAGGCCCAAACTCTAGGGGGGAGGAGGGGGGGAGGGGTTTGCCATAAATGTCGGTCTTTTCCTCTTTTCACATTACATTAAGTCTTTTTTTTTCCATTGCTAAGATAAAAAACTAGGTTAGTGCAGCTTTTTTTGAACATGATGTATGACTGAAAAAATGCACATGAATGCAGGGAATTTGTTCCATACTGTCGGCTGCAGAAACCCCAGCAGCATGGCCACGGGGTGTGTGTGTGTGTGTGTGTGTGTGTGTGTGTGTGGAGGGGGGGGGTTACACTGCTCCCAGTTTCCTTCGGCAGTGAGGACATTTGTCCCCCGTGTCAGTTCGGCTCAGTTCACTGGCGAGTGACTGCGTGGAGCTGTGAGCAGTGTGCAGGGCTCTGGGTCGGTGCCCTGTGGCACAGCAGCAGGTGTCAAGAGGAAGAGGCGCCTCTCTGTGCTTCGCGTGTCCGAGCTGTACGTCTGCCGTCCAGAGCTTTGACCTTTCTTCTCTAATGCGCCAAAACTGACTGGCATCTGACGCGGCTCCTCGTCTGTGGAAACTCCAGACTGAAGCTCACGTCTCTTAACAATCCGGGATCGATTCACGTCGCCTTCAAGGATTTTCCTCAGCTGGCTTTTTATGTCCCCCAGTCATGATATTCACCATTGATGTTGAACTGCAAAATGTCAATAATTCAGCAGTTTGAAACCAGGTCTTGACTGTTACAGAGCACATTGATGCTGGCAACCTTTGACGTTTTGTCAACATTTCCTTTTATTAATGATAAAACACTGGAGCAGGTACCCATCCAAATCAAGGTACAATAGAAACAAATGGAAAATGTTGTTTGCTGCACTTGACTGACTTTTGGCATTTTAATGGCTGATTTGAACATCCTCTGATCAGATCATTTAAATCTTTGGGCTCCATTGATTAGCAGTTGTGAAATTGGGAAAATGGGAAAATGGGTTAGTAGCTGTATAAAGATCAGAATAATTAAGTACAATCCAGAGTTTCAGAAGAATATTTTGTACATGTAGAACAAGCCAAAAGAACAGAGGTAGGAGGGCTTGATAAATAAATATGGGTCTCAAAATATACCTGCGCATTAACGTTGCCCCAGTCCACCCTATTGCAGCCTGTGTGTGGGAAACGCTGCAGTCGCAGCCAGATTTAGAGTGTTAGCCGCCCTCAACAAGGAAACAATGATTTCATAACAACTGAGACAGCTCATTCTGTCACCATCATTGACATGAAACTAGTCAACAAAACCAATCAAATCGTGTTCTTTACGTCCCAACTTAGAATAATCGTCATTTTGAGAATCACAGTTTCATTAAAAAACAACATGTTTGCACTGTAACAGATTATGTGGAAAACAGAAGCGAAAAGGCATCATGTAAATGGCGAGTCAGCCTTCAAAGGCCAATACCGTGAGCTCATAATGAGTCACAGATTCCAGCCTCCTTAATTTCTCTCATCTGTTTGTCATTGCTGTTTTCTGATTACTGAGCAGAAGAAAAAAAATAATTTAAAATATAAATAACAGACGAGTCGATCTGCGAGAGAACGGGCGGCTTCGCTGAATGGAATTAGGCCAAATCCCACCTGATAACAACATGTGATCTACTCCACTGTGAATCCCTCATCGTCTCCATGTGATGACGGCAGACGTGGCTGCGACCTCATTTCTGCAGGTATTGTCATCGCATCTCAAAAATGCAGACGGGTTTGCGTGCGGCTCGCGAACAACAACGGATCAAGCAGCTTTTTGTTGGGTGATTTTCATAATAAAAATGCATCAAAGGCGATGTGATCGGGTTCACGCGTATGAACCTACGGATGATTACTAGTTAAATCTGTGGATCCCCTCCGCTTTACACAGTTCACCTCCTCGTTTAGTGGCGATTTCATTGTACTCGCTTTCAAAAGTGTTTAATGTTAAACAATAAAGTTTGCATAAAGTATAACAACTAATTATGCAAACAAATTACTTTCCAACCCACTCACAAGACGATCAGAAGATTTAATGTAGGCAATTTAATTTTAATATAGAAAATTCAACCTTTACCATCTGCCTCTTTGTTTACGAAGCTAAACAATCTGTAGAGTTAAAGATGAGAAGAGCGACAGCTCCTCAAAATGGGCTCCATGTAGGTTCAGTTCATGTCTTATGCAATCTATCGTGGGCGGCGGTATGGCTGTGCAGCTAACTGTGCTTTTAAATAATTGAGGTTACGCCGAAGCTTCATCGATAACAAACACAATCCCAAGAAAATGAAGATGAAAATACGTCCCGCAGTGGAGAGAGAAAGCTGCACGACGCGAGGGAAAGCTCCAACCATTTAGGAGGCTCTCGACGCAAAGCAGCGGACACACAAACATACCGCTCCTGCATTAGGCTTTGTTGTATAGTATTATGGCTTTGTGTCTGCGCCTCTGTGTGTGTGTGAGTGTGTGTCCATACAGTTTGCACTCGTACCGCACACTGGTGAAAAACACACCTGTTGTCATCAGGTGTTTAATAAAGGTAATCGAGAAGGTATCCGTCGCTGATATTTCAGCCGAATTTGCTTCGTAACTGAGTAGAAAATGCCACAGGCAGATGTCGGAGAGAAGCCAGTGATGAAAGGAAAGCAAAGACCAAAGAAGTGAGTTCACTCGGTGCAAAGAGTGTTTCCTCTTTGATCAAAGGCCAAAGGAGGAAGCTAATGGAGCGGGACATGTATAAAACTATTTATGAATAAATGATACACCTCTGGTCAGGGGTTACTGATTATTTTGGGAATAAGAGCCATTAATCAATCTATTTATACGTTGTGTGATATCTGTCTCTGTTTTTCGTACAGTTGTCAGTATTACACAACAGATGTCACGTTCATGAACAATAACACTTCCACATTTGTTAAGAAATGTATTTAATGTAGAGTAATAATGAAAAAAAGACGGGCCCTCTCTCGTATTACCCCGACATGCGGAACATTTGTAAGCTCCAGATCGTCTACATGTTCTTATTTTGTATCTCTTGCATCACCGTTGAGTTTTGTGCCAGCAGCAAAAAAAATAGTACTGCAATCATTTTTTTTTTAAAGCTCAATTTAAGATTTGGGTGTGTGAATGGTATTTTTGGAGTCCTAGCAACAAACAGTGGAAGTCTAAACACAATGTTTCTGTGTCCACTTAAAAGCTGATATGTAGCACAGTGTCGCATCTCCCCTTCGTCTTCGTTGCTGTACGTTGCAAAGCTGATGCAAGTTGACTGGATATTTTTAAGGCTTTTCTGGGATCAGCTTTCTCTTTCCTGTGCTTCTTGGTCAATGCATCCTCAAATGTATTTCCGAGTAAACCGCTGTTTACAAAGAAATGATTCAGACCAAACAGCAAAGAAATTCAGCACGATAACACAGCTGATCCCCAACATCTGCACCAACTAGACCCAAATGTCAAATCATCACCACGCGGCACGACAACAAAAGACGCTTGGAAAACGGCGCCACGCTATCCATACGGGATCACGGGGCGACGCACGCCAGCCGAGCACCGCGCCGCGTGCAGAGGTCGCTCCACCCGCTGCAGAGAACCGAGGTGGTGCTCGACGTGAGGGCGACCGGCAGGAATGCGTTTGACCTGACGTATTGAATTCCAATAAGTCGCTCAGGTATGCAGGGGCCTGTGCTCCACTCTGTGCATGGCCAGGCTTCGATAATTACCCCGTAGCCTTCGTGGAGTGTTCTCATTGTCTCTTTATAACGCGGAACCAAAGCAAACAGGAGCACCGATGCGTCGCGTCTGACCTCGCTCACTTCAGCGAGCCGGTTGGTTTGCGCTTTTCGAAAAACTTTGGCTCCGGCGGAATCTTTCTTCCTGAGCGAGATTCAAACCTTCAGTAACGCACCTACGCACGTACCTCTCGTCTTATTGGTTTTTTAAATGAGTGGTTTCGTTTGTTATCACACGCAACAAACACACACACACAGACACAGACACACACACAGACAGAGGACTCCAGGGATTCTCCTCCAAAGGCATAAGTACCAAGTTCAACCTAGTGAGAGTTATTGTGACCTATCTAAGAGTGCCTTCTGGTGCACTATTTCTTTTGTGTACGAGTCCGTTTGTGTGTATGTGTGTGTGTGTGTGTGTGCGTGTGGGTGTGTGTGTGTGTGTGTGCATGTGTGAGAGAGGGTGTCCGGCCCGTAAATTGCCTGTCGGAAGATACATCCCGTGCATACCTCATTCTGAGCGAGACACAGAGCGAGAGAAAAGAAACGAATGGAGAGAGAGAGAGAGAGAGTGCAAATACTGTGGATCAGAAAGAAGGCCCCTCATTCTTATTTAATGGGATTATTTATCCACATACTGGCATCATACAATGAGTATGCATGCTGCGTGTCGGGGACGAGGAGACGGGGGCATATCCTAGCATCTCCTGGCTCATAATATTGCAGACAGATGGGTGTGTAATTTTTTTTTCCCCCTGCAGATAAATGTAATGTATTCCTCCTGTGCCGACGGGGAGCAGCGTTAGCACCGATGTACCGGGCCGATATCAAAGCTGTTTACGTCTCAGCCAGGTCGCATGCTACACACGCGGCGGAGGGCTACTTCGTGGTGTTTTGGGGAAATATTCCGCCCGAATCGCAGATGGCTCACAGCAAAGGAATCTTCGCAGGATTTCACTCGCAGCTTCGGGGACGTCAAGTCTTTAAAACCTGCAGTGAAAACCCGCCGAAGCCACCTAGAGGCCTTCATCCGGGGGGGGTGGGGGGGGGGGGGGGGGGGGGGGTGCTGCGCCGGCGCGCTCGCTGTCTAATTACCGTGGCTCTTCGGCGCTGCCAAGACTAACATGCTGGGAGAAACGGGGAGCGGGTTAATTTACGAGTGTGTTTTTTTCTTTAAAGTGAAAAGCGGAGGATGTGTGCTTTGGTGGGTCGTAAAACACTGACGCTCGTCGTTAAAACCCGGCGTCGTTCCTCCACCTGGAGGTGAAGCGAGCGGGCGGAGGCGCTTCCAGCTGACGGCACCGGGAACATGGCGTCGGGGGAGGGCGGGGGGGCCGCAGGCCTCAAGGGAGCCCGCAGACACGCGATATGGTTTATCTATCGTCTCTGTGGCGCGCAGCGTGAGGTCTGACTGCTTTAATTATCAGGTCGCTATGTTTAAAATGAAGCCGCCGGCATTTTCATTACTCACACCGTATTCGAGGAGAACACCTTCACTGTGTGTGTGTGTGCTTCCACCCATGACGGCCTCTTCTTAATCGCCTTTCACCCATTTTCACCTCCTCTCCTCCAATCTTTGGGTCCATCCCACCTCCTCCTCCTCCTCCTCCTCCTCCTCAGCTCTCTTTTCCTCTCTCCGGCAGCGCTCTCTCTCAAAGTCTTGTTTACTCGCTCCTCCGCCGTTCTTTCGATCTTTGCAAAGCGGCTTCCTCCAGGGCAAAAACGCTACAGCTCATTTTGTCTCCCCGACCGCCTCCGTCTCTGCTCTCCTCTCCCCATCGCTCTTCTTTATCCGCTCTCCCTTTGGCTCCTTTTCATCTCCTCGCTCGCTGACATTAGGTTTCAGGCCTCATCGGTTGAAAATCCCCATTTGCACTGCTTACCTCGCAGTGGGTTCGCTCTCATCTTATCGTGGTTGGAGGTCTTTCCTGCCTTTACTGCTCAGGAGAAGTAAGTGGAGGGAAGAAAGAAAACAAAAAGAGGGGAAATTTTGCCGAGGCGCGGTGACACAGACGGTGGTGTCAGAAGTGCAAAGGATATTCACTCTGATAGAAAATGTGAAACGCGGAACTTTGAGATCTCGTTACCGAGTCTCATCGCTCGACAAGGTGCTAATGACCTAATGCCAACGCAGACTCCAGCGCCGATGTGTTTTCAAGTCAGCTCATTGGGCGACGGAAAGAGTCACAACAGCCTGAGATGTGAACATCTCCTGTGGAGGAGTTTGGTAACGTTATCTAATTGGTTTAAAATACGTTACAACAAAGAGGATAAATGTTATGAAGTATCACAGTCAGTGACCAGTCGCACACCGATGGAGTCTAAGGCCATTAGATACCGTAGACAATGAGGAATATTTCAGCGCGATATTTATTTTGAATGGAGTTTGCAGCTCGCACAATTCTTATAATTATTTTACAGATACGCCCTGAACGTATTACAAAGCTACCGAGTAGTTCATCTGTTAGTAACGTTAACAGCCACTAATATGAACAATAAGAGACGGACAAAGAAGGACAGACAGACAGATGCCAGGGACAGAAAAAAAGACAAAGACAGCTAGAAGAAATGCCAGCAAACACAGGACGAGACTAAATGAAGAGTGCGGCAGAGACACAAAGACTCTGAATGAAATGAACAGGAGGAGAAGGTGCTGAAGGGACTCCTCAATAACCTCAGAGGCACTTAACACCTTCCAGCAGCCAAAAGCAGCCCGGCGCGCAAAGCAAATGCAGAGATAATTGACCTCAACACTGTTGTGAGTGAGAGGAGGGCGACGCAAGGTAGCGGAGACGGCGGCGCGGCGCGGAGAGCAAGTGGGAGGTTGTGTTTGTCGCGGTGCATAATGGTGTTGCTATCGCTGTCACCGGCTGGAAGAACAAAGAACAGAGAGCCGCAGTGTGTGCGTGTGTGCGTTAGCGGGAAGGGGAGACGGTTCACGGGTCAAAAGAGCAACAAAGTGTGTGTCACACCGTGTGTGTGTGTGTGTGTGTCTGTGTGTGTGTGTGTGTGTGAGCACGTAGGAGCGTCTGTCGGGGAGTTTATGGCTGCGAGTGTGCCATGGAAGTTTGCTCGTGTGTGTGTGTTTCCATTTTAATGGAACAGCTGCTGACGGAGGCTGGTGGTGCACAAACCAGCACGGAACAGATCAGCCTAACGAAGCTGATGATACCAAAACTTTATTGACTGTGTTAAACGCGCTTGTCTTGACATTTGTCGGCGCCGTGGCATCCTTTCCCTCTCCACGTGTGCAAAACCATTTTCAGAGCATTTTCAGAGCATTCCCTCTTTAAAGGATGCCAGTGCTCTGTTTTAAAAGGGAAAAAAAAGAGGAATATTTTACTGCGGATCAATTTGTCAGATCAAATGGATTAAAATTGGGATAAAAGTGATAAG
Source organism: Apeltes quadracus (assembly GCA_021346845.1). Taxonomy (NCBI): domain Eukaryota; kingdom Metazoa; phylum Chordata; class Actinopteri; order Perciformes; family Gasterosteidae; genus Apeltes; species Apeltes quadracus. Next base: position 4,326,849 of record CM037920.1, read on the forward strand.
AACCGTCGTACATCACAGCCATTTGTAAGCTGGTGTATCGCAGTGCTGAAGTAGCGCTCCCACAGTTATCTAAATATATTTGTTCCACTTCGGAGTGAGTCGTGGGGATTAATCCTCAACTCATTACAGGGCTGCCTGTGCACAGTTTCTGTTGTTGTTGGTATTATATTCTGCTTTACATCTGGGTGACGCACTAAGCGTTTCCAGTTTGGCGTTTCATCCGGTTAAATCGTCATGGAGACAAATCATCATGTGGATGGCAATAATGTTAATATTTTTCAACATGGACTTGTTTATTTTGAGCTAAAAAATTAAATAAAATTAAGCCAACGTGCACCGTAGGGGGAGGGGGGGGGGGTTACAGCTGAGTGCCTCCCTTCAGATCTCCCCCTCATCCCTCTCCTGCTCGGCCCCTCCCTCTCAGGCTAAATGGAAGCTGTGTATGTAGCTGCGTTAGAAAGCCAGTCACATCCCTCTCACTCGTCTTTGTAGCCCTTCTTCACATCTCTCACTCACCCCGTTTCCTTTCACCACCTCTACCTTTTGTCTCTCTCCCCATCCCTCTCCCCCTCCCTCCCGCCCTCCCGCCCTCCCCCCTTCACTACGACCACGCCGACACCCTCGACTAAGTCTGCCGGAGACACGGCCTTCACAGCCTGACAAGAATTCAGTGCCTGCGTCCGTGTGTGGGTCTGTGTGTGTGTGTGTGTGTCTGTGTGTGTGTGTGTGTCTGTGTGTGTGTGTGTGTGTGTGTGTGTGTGTGTGGGTCTGTGTGTGTGTGTGTCTTGGAGCGTAGATGAAATATGAGCTGTTAAATATGAATGCAGGGTTGTGTTCCGATGCCGTTCAGTCACCTCACTCACGCAAGGAGCACTAAAAAATAAGAAAAAGGCCATACACACACGCACACACACTCACGCACGCACACACGCACACATACATACACACACACACACATATGGCTATACTATATTAGTGTATGAAAAGTAACTGCAAAGCTTCTGTGGTATTATTCTGCATCGCATTTGCTATCCATTTGTCTGTAACACTTGCCACGCAGTTATACACACAGAGTCACGCACACACACACACACACACACGCACACACACACACACACACACACACACAGACAGACACACAGGAGGCAGGCCCTGGATTCAGGCTTCACTGACTTTAAACCTTGCTCAGGCTGACAGTAATTTCTGCCTCCAAATTACATTCCAATGGCTTCATAAATCTGCTGCCCCCCCTTCCCCCCTCCCTCCCCCAACAGCCACCTACCCCCCTTCTTCCTGCCTCTCTATATCTCCCCCTCTTCTCTGCCGTCCCCCCTCTGCCTCCTATCTCCCTTTTACTCACTTCATTTTTCCTGCAAACCTCCACCCTCCTCTTTCCCCCCCTCTGCCTCTATTTCACCCTCTCCCCCTTCCTCTGCTTCTCCTTCCCCCCATCACTTGTTTTCTCGTCTCACCCACAGTCCTCCTCTCTGCCGCTCGCTCAGTAAATGAGAAACAGCGAGGCAGAGATGGGGAAGTTACGTGTGCGGCGTAGTTAAACAGTCACACACACACACACATAAATCCATACGGATACATACACACACGTACATAAACACAGTTTGTCACACACACACACACACACACACACTCAAGAGATGTGCTCGCAAACACACAAGAAATGTGTAAATACACACATGCATGAGCACACACCCCAAAGTCAAACATCATAAACAACACATTACGCTTTGATTGAAAGACAAGCATTTCTGCTGGCATGTATTTGCACACAAACACACACACACACACACACACACACACACAGACATTTGCATGAATACACCCGAGCACACACATTTTAATGGGGGTGTTCATTTTACAGATAGCGCCTCTAGGTGAAATAATTGCCCACGTTGGCCCCTGATGGCGGCTCCAAGTGTTCTCGGGCCGGTCGTCTTTGTGGGGCCCGGCGGGCCGCGAACACGCCCCTCACCTCCCTCACTGCCGCTTCAACTGCTGCTCTGCTGCAGCCGACACACACACGCACATGCACACGCACACGCGAGTTCTGCATTAACACTGAACGCTCACGTGCACTCCGTCAGAGAAGAATAGCCGCCGACGGGGCTCGGAGGAGCTCTCTCCTCCCCGCGTTAATATTCAGTGGATGTAGAGAGAGTGAGTCTGCAGGGACGCCGTGCTCATCAACCTCGCTAACGCCGGGGTTACGCAGCCACATGATTACAAAGTACTCAGGCCGGCTCCACAACTATTAATCCCTAGCTCCTACTCCCTCACTCCCTATCTCCTCGCTCCCTATGGCGCACGGAGCGAGCGCTCTGCCAAGTATCACAGCTGTCACTTTTCTTTGCTTTCCATTTTCCAAATTATTCCGAACAGCCTGACGGAACAAAGAAAGGAGATTTGATATTGTCAATTTCCTGCTGCCACCAACTACAACGTAAAGGAAGATGAGAGAATGGAGCTAAAAGGTTGTCTGGAGGAGACGTTTTCAAAAGTTAATGTTATTTATTCGATCAAAACTGCAAGAACACTCAATTACACAATTATTTTTATTCTGACCAGAGGCCTCGTCGTCGATGCTGGACTGATTTCCATTGTTTCCACTTGTGGCAATGTCAAAGGAGCCGTGTTTGTGTGGACACACATTCATGCATTAGCATCACATCTTCAAGCACGTGCACATATTTACACATCTTATACATGTCAAGCTATTTAAACTGCAGCCCTGAGCTCACATGCAAATGTGTTATTTATTCTCGTACATCTCTGTGCGTTCTCAGTTCATACAGCTTTCCATACTGCCACACCCAGCAAAGAAAAACCAGATGCAAACGTGTGATCGTTATAGAAACAAAGCAAAGAGAGAACATTTCCACAGTGGAGTCACACGTCGTCTGTAGCCTACAAAGTTGTGATTGACCGGCTTCACCAGAGCAGAGATTTCAGCGCCGGCCGAGAACAAGACGTTCTCTGCGCTCGCTGCTCTGCAGGAAACCGGGGGGGGGGGGGGGGGGGGACCATAGAAGAAATTGGTCATGTGATCATTTAGAAAAGCCATCCATTTTACTCATCCTCCAAAGAAGACAGCTACCAGGGGGCCAGGGGGGGGGCCCCAAGCAGCCGCTTAGTTCACTTATGCCTTGGGCCGGCCCTGCCACAACACCACATTTTCCCCAAAAGTTATATTTCAATTTAAAGTTATTTTTTTCTAAGAACATCTTGAAATATATGTACATCCTTAAGTTGAAGGAGTTCTTGTCACGGCCTCTCCCTTAAAGTCACTTTGAGTAAAAACTGGTTCAACTCGGCCCACTTTTCCCCCACGACAGAAAAGACGCAGTGAAGAATCGGTGGGGAATGTTTACGGCCTCGACACTAAATGGGTCACCTGCTCCTGCGTGGGACGCGCTCCCTCCATTTCTGCTACCGCTGCTCGTTAGTGGTGGTGAATTGTGACAAAGTTGAAAGGAATAAGAGAACGTAATATGCACGAATTGTTTTTAAGGTGAAATACTAACGCAGAAGTATCCGTTTAAAAGAAGACGATATTCTACGCTCATTAGTCAGAAGCATGATAGATGATTTTACTCCTTTACTTCAAATTCTAACTGATTTACATCCGCGCAGGTCATTCGCCGGCGTTTCTCAAGACTATTTTTCTTAATGAATTTATGTTACCAGAGGACAGTTACTCATTTGACTGCGGTTTCACTCAGTAAGGATACAGAACATTAATAAAATACATTCTAAACAAAACTAAAAAGCAATGGACTGAGGCTTGAACACCTGAGATTAATTCTGGACAAATACAAGACATGCACACCATAACTTCCACCATTGTTGAATTAATTTAATTTGATTGAATAATTGAATAGCAGACGAGAATGAGAAAAAAAAATCCATCTCACACTTATAAAGTTTACATGTAAATTGCTCATTTGGTCTCACGAATGGTCCAGACATTTTGTGTTTCGACCAAAAAAGGGATATTTAATAGACGCTGAAACCATTCAGTTGTTGGCATTTGTGTTTAAATCATGAAATAACTAAAAGAAAAAGCCTCCCGCGGACCTTTTCCATAACCCGCACGTCTATCTGTTGTTTGACCCGTACTTCAAGGCCTTCGAGAAAATCAGGCCGTTCGTTTTTCTGTCATTTTTCTGATTGCTGAAGTTTTTAAGTTGGTAAAATGTTCTGTTGAACCACTTTCAACTGCGTCCTTCATGTTGTATTTATTCTAATGAATCTTCATGTCAGACAGTTGTTGACCTCACATTGAAGATCCTCTCGCTCCTCCGCTCACAGTGGAGAGTTTCACGTGTGCCGTCTGAATTTCAATGTGAACGAGGCTGTTAGATTCTAATGAGCTGACATTTGAAAACTTTTATCACAGCCTTAAGAGGAGATAAACTCAAGAAGCTCAAAACTCTTTGTGATCCGTAAAATGCTGCAAATGAAGAGAGCCTGACTTTCTTCTCGTAACTCCCAGCTCTAATACGTGCTCCCTAATGCTCTCCTCCCTCTCCCCCCGTAGCTTGAAATCCATCACGAAAAAGTTTTAAGGACAGCCTTGACATTGCACAGATAGAGCTCCTCGTATTGCTGCCTAATGGGGAATGGCAGGGAGCTGTTGAAATGCTGCCGAAGCTCAATATTCACATCCTGTCCGACGCAGGCGGACGTTCTGCCCGCGGTGAAGCCGTAGCTCTGGACCAGACGTTGCAACCAATTACGGTTGGGGACTAAAAATAAATAAATAAATAAAAAACCCTGACTGTTAGTGTCATTAATGGTGACGTCTGCTTTTAATAAGTGACTGATGACATGCAATTAAAAAACTTCATTTGAAATGTAATTTGACTTCGAAAGCCACTTCCGAGTCTCGCCTTCCAAAGTAACAACATGAGAGGGTTTTTTTTTTTATTAGTCTTAGACATCAATCCACGAGTTGCAGAGGAAAGGGATAAAAAAGGGTGAACCAATTTATTATGCTCTTGCGGCACCAAACATCCAGTTCTGTATACATGCAGACTGTCCTTGAACAACCCATTATTTCATTTACCCTTAAATGCCAATCACAAAGTCGATGCATTCCGCAAACAATGTTTAGCATTCCCTTCCCACCTCGCCGGCCGCACGTATAAATCAGTTCACCGCTCCACAAACTGGATACCGGCCTGCAGCTGTTTTTTATTTAAAGGGACAATTTATGTCACCTCACACCAGCAGCCCTCCGAAACGGCTCACCTAATTCACCGCATTGCCTCCATTTTGGGGAACCGCTTAAAACACCAAAAGCTAAAACAGAGACAGGCGCTCGGAGCTCCGGGTGGACGACGCACACGGAGCTGCAGACCAAACTTCTCTCTCGCCTGCACAGGGCGTTCTTTCGGAAATGAAAATGAGGACGTCTTTATTTGTCTCTATTTGTGTTTAAGCAAAGCGCATGATGATTTCCCAGTTGGCCACGTAGTCAGTCTACTTACTCTGGGATGAAGCGAACAGAACAGCGAATGTGAGCAGCGGAGCAGTTAATGAAGGAAAACCTTACATTTGTAAGAGCCGGTTTTCACTGGGGAGTTTCATTCTGAACACATAACATACAGGCACTTAACGCCTGGTGCTTAATGAAAGCTCAGAAGCTTTGTTTGAAGAAAAACAACATAAAAAACCCCTAATGGGACTTGTGTGTCCTTTGGGAGCTTAAAGTCGTGCATATGGAGCTCTGACCTTCAGGAAGTATTTTCACGAGGTACTTAGTTTTAAAGGGTATAATTGTTCTGATGGGGATAATTATTTAGCCTGTACCTTTTAGTATGTGCCGCGTATATAAAAAAAAAGAAGCATTTTATTTGTGCAGCCCCATGAAAGCCCATTATTCACATTCATTCATTTATTATGTCAAAAGACAAAAACTACCTTCATATTCTTTCAAATTGAAATATACAAGCGGCGGATGTGAGGGAATCATCCAGCAAATATTTAGCATTGGTCTTGCCATTGAATCCTCAAAAAGCTATTGAATTGGCTCCAAATGGGAACGGCATGGTTTTTTTCATTTTTTCATGCGTCACACACGGCCCGCTGTTTGTGGCATAGTAGGATTTTCCACATTTTCTAAAGTTCTCAAACACCCTGTTCCACAAAGTAAAAAAAATGACTGTGCTGCTTTCTCCTTTCAGGGTGGTGCTCTGAGACACTCAGCCTGGCGTCCTGCTGAAGAAAAGTCCACCTTGAGGACACTTGACAGCGGCCCATTTCTGCTCACCTGTGGGGGGAACTGAGGCACCTGATCCCGGCGCCGCTCGGAGCCAACTACGCACGGCGTCTGAAGATCACCCGTGTGAACTGAAAAGGAAACCATTAAACATTCAACAGAGGAGAGCGAGAGGCAGAACCTGAGGAGGAGGAAAAAAGCCTCCAAACCCAACTCTTTCAGTCCGTCACAACCTCAAACACACTCATTACCACCACTGAACTGCGAAATTGATGTTGTATAATTGTTATAATTCAACTAATAATCGTGAGGACTCATGGATCTGAGCTGTGGAAATCCCACTTATTCTTAGATTGCTGCTCATTAATTAAAAACCACCACCTATTATAAGTGTAGCACGGCGCTGAGCTGCTTTCGCGGGTCCCACTGCTTGCACGAGGATCCAGGGCTGCTTTTGACTTCGAAGAAGGACCCTTGAGCCCTTGAACCATCTTCCGACTGTAGCATTTGGGCGTGGGTTCAGAATTAGGCCCCTGGATGTGCGCTGAAGATGACTTGAGTTGGCAGCTCTTAAAGCCCCTTACACCAGAGTGAGAGAGAACGAGAGAGAGACACACACACACACACACACACACACACAGACAAACACAAACACACAAATGCGGGTGCCGATGCGGCCTTGAGCCATGCTGGTGTTGCTACTTGCGCCGCCCTGGAGTGCAGGCTATCATCATCCCGATCACCGTTCGCCCAAGCCGAGGGAGATTCAACAGCCCCGAGGAGCGAGGCTCTACTTGTGAACGAGTCAAAGTAGATCCGGACGCCGCGGCGACACACAAGAGATCCACGTCCTCCATCAGGCGAAACAAAGCCGCCCGTCTCTCCTCTCCACAAAACCCCGCCACACGGGAAACAAAGCAGCGGCCGACGTGAAAAGGCACCGAGACTGAGCAGGTTAGCGATCGTCCGCCATCGCACACCCCGGGTCGATCAGACCGAACGCGCGCACACACACACACACACACACACACACACACTGGCAGTGCTGCTCACACAAAGGGGTTTATTTCAGAAGATGATTGAAACGTTGGTGGTGGTGGGGGGGCGGTTGGGGAGGGGGCGGTTGGGGGGAGAGGGGGGGGGGAATACGGAGGCGAGAAAGCAAAGGACAAGAGGGACCGAGGAAGAGAAGGTGGGGAAAAAATAAGACGTAGGGGGTCTGCTGCAACGGAATGAAAAACAGGAAGTGAGTCGCCACGAGGGAAACGGAGTGCGGAGGTCTGAACCGGAGAGCTGATTGATCCCATCTCAGTGTGCAGGAATCAACACAGGGCCGGAGAGGAAACGATAAAAGGGGATTAGTCAGAGGAAAAGAGGCGGGGGAGGGAAGGGCAGGAGGGGGGGGGGGGGAGGGTGACTGAGTGGGTATAATGATTACGAAAGGGGGAGGCCGTGCCGGCGTGAAGATGGGAAAGGGGGGGCAACGTGAAAGATACGGCGAAGGGGAGAGCGCCGCGAGGGAGAGAGAGAGAGAGAGAGAGAGTGAGAGAACGAGGCAGAGACGACGGAGCGTCTGAGGATGGTTAGGAGGACGCGGCGATAGGAAGCCGTGGCATGTTGGCAGAAACACTCATACAGGTTTGTGCCAAGAGATATTTATGAAAAGGGAAGCGGGGATGGTGAAGCACCGGAGCATATGCTAGTTGATATTCATGAAGCATACCCAATATGTTCTCAGCTCCTACCTTGACACTCCCACTTATGTGCATGTGATTTATCGAAAGCTGGCGAAGGTTTGGAAGTAGTGAGATTTCGGCTAAAAACATCATTACGTAAAGGGAAGAATAAAGTCTAGTCCAACGCTGCGTTGCACGGCACACAGTCTTCACTATAAAATACTGCATGCATGTCGAGCTGAGACAGGAGCTGGTTGCTGTGGTTCTCTTGCTGTCTCTCTCTCTCTCTCACACACACACACACACACGCACACACACACACACACACACACACACGCACACACACGCACACACACATAACCGTAAACAGGTACAAAAATGCAGCTATTTTCTTTACTTCATAGAAGCACAAACAACACCGTTCTTCTTTTTGAGCAAACTCAGCTGATACGGATGTATGAGACTTCACTGCCAGGAACTCATTTCCTCTCTCCTCCACTCACTGACTGTCCAACTCTCCATCTGTCTCCTCGCCCCCTCCCGCCCCCCTCCACCACCACCCCCCTCCATCTCTTCTATTGTTGCCATCTCTTGTTTGCTTTGCATGGATTTTGACTGCAGCCAAAGGGCCATTTTGCATTCATCAGTCAGTTCGTATGCGGGGACACATACACACACACACACGCACACATGCACACGCGTGTGTGGGGCGGGGGCTGGGTTGGGGGTTTGGGTGGGGGGGGGGGGGGCACAATTGCCTTTGGAGGATTTGTTTATCAAATATGCTGTCAAATCACGTCAGGCATTTCACATCAGGGCACATTTTCTCACCCGAGGCAAAAGAAAGGAATTTGACTGTAAACTTCCACTACTGTATATTATTCATATTCTATAAATAGTGTGATGTGAGAGAGAATTGTAAATTCATGTTATTGATGTCGGTGTCACTAGGAGACATTAAACACAGACCAGGGAACGTATTAATGTAGCAGAAAAATGCTCCTCTCTAAAATATCTTGCTAAAACATTCATAGGGATTTGAGCCACTCGTCTGAATAATTTACAGAAATATCACAAACTATAAGAACCAAAAGAACATTATACACATAGTAGTACATAGCCTGTACTGTTTTGTATACTTGTTTTGTGTTTGGTATACTTCTGTTCTGAATATACAGTTGTGATCCCGTGGAATTATTATTTTGTATTGCTTCATTTACATGTACTCTTTATAATGTCATTGGAAGGTCAAATATACACTAGTGCAGTTCCCCGCTTTGGACTCTGTGGTGAATTAATCTGATTTACTTCTCCCCGATTTCTCATCCATTTTAGTTTCATGTCACTCACACCAATTCTCCCCTAAAAATGTCACTGTCCAATTTTCCCCATCTTTGTCATCCTTTTACCAATTCTCGTAATCTTCCTCGCCTGCTCACTCCATCCTCCGTTGCACGCTCTGCCTCTAAATGTCCGTTTGTCTTCTGCTTGGTTGCTCTGACCCATTTAATACTGGACAGCCCCTATAAAGTGTGTCTGACTATTTAAACCCACATAATCTTCTTCACTACCAATAACAACGTAACTTTCAACAGAAGGTAGAAATTACACTGCAGTTTAGTAGCTTTAACATTCTGCGTGGTTTCTCCAGCACTGTTTCTTCTTTTGCCTAAATGTAAAAGTGACTTTTATTTAGAATCACTGAGTTGAAGCCTCTGCAGTTGTTTTAATCCAATTTTTTGTCTCTTCCAATCAGGACCAACATGGCAGCTGACAATATTGCCGAGCTCCGCGATTGGCTCTTTCTGCTCCTCCTGTGCCTCACCTTATTGGCTGAGGTGCTGGAACTGGCGGCAGCGGCAATCGCCATGGAGACGGGCGAGGGAGATGAGGGCATTGTTTGTCCCTCGGTGTGCCGCTGCGACGAGGGTTTTGTCTACTGCAACGACCGCGGCCTCAGCATCATCCCCCCACTGCCGTTAATGGCCGCCATCCTCTACTTGCAGAGCAACCGTCTGAGCAACGCTGGCCTGCCTCCCTCACTGGAACGCAGCACTTCCATACGAGTGATTTACCTGTACGCCAACCAGCTGGACGAATTCCCTATACACCTGCCGCCGTCGCTACGGGAGCTCCACTTGCAGGATAATAACATACGAACGTTACCGAGGTCAGCTCTGGCCAAACTACCACTACTAGAACGTTTGCACCTGGACGACAACTCTATATCCACGGTCAGCATCCAGGAGCGAGCTTTTTCCGGGACTCCGCGGCTCCGGCTGCTGTTTCTGTCTCGGAACCACCTATCGAGCATCCCCGCGGGTCTGCCGGCATCCCTGGAAGAGCTGCGACTGGACGACAACAGAATCAGCACCATCCCCACGCACGCCTTCCGCGGGCTCTCCTCCCTGCGACGCTTGGTCCTCGACGGGAACCTGCTGGCCAACACGCGCATCGCCGACGACACCTTCACCCGTCTCTCCAACCTGACGGAGCTGTCGCTGGTGCGGAACGCGCTGCAGTCTCCGCCGGTTTACCTGCCATCCGCTCACCTTGTGCGACTCCACCTGCAAGACAACGGAATGACCCACATACCACGAGGGGCGTTGGACGGGATGCGGCGGCTACAGAGGCTCGACCTTTCGGGAAACAATCTGACCACTATCCCACGAGGACTTCTGAAGGACACAGAAAGCCTGGAGATGCTACTGGTGCGAGGAAATCCCTGGTACTGTGGCTGCAATCTACGCTGGCTCCACGCATGGCTCCACACCCGCGGGGCGGCGGTGACAGTCAGGGGTCTGACCTGTCAGGGGCCCGAGCCCGTAAGGGGACAGGCCCTCAAAGAACTAACCTCCCTGATGGATCAGTGTGAAGGCCCTGCTGCTGGTCCCAGTACTGGAATGGGGATGAACGTGGCAGAAAAAGATGGAGGAGGAGGAGGAGGAGGGGGTGAAGAACGCGTTGGAGGGGACCAAGCAGTGGCTTCAGTTCCCCATGGCAGCACCACCAGCAGCTCCCTGCTGGTCCCGACGCAGGGTTCCCTCTTCACCCTGCGAGCCAAGCGGCCGGGCCTTGTTATGCCTTTGCCTCCGGGCGAGGGGGGCCATGTGTCTGGAGAGGCCCTGGAGCTGACTGTAAAGCCTCTCTCTTCGGACAGTGTACTGGTGAGCTGGCTGTTCCCACAGTCGGCACCCTCCTTCCGCTTGTCGTGGCTGAGGCTGGGTAGCAGTGCGGCTCTTGGCTCCATAACAGAGACTCTAGTACCCGGAGACTGGAGGCAGTACACACTCGAACACCTCAGCCCACGCTCCCATTACCTCATCTGTCTGCTGCCACTACGACAGGAGTCCTCCTTTGGGGGTTCCAGCATGGGCTCATCGCGAGTTAGCGGCATGGACACGGACAGCAAAGACTCGGCCCCGGCCTGTGCTCAGATAGAAACCGGAGCCGCTCTGGTCAGCGCAGGGGGGGAGGGTTCAGAGGGACAGGACTCTGAACTAACAGCCCTGCCATTGGCCGGGATCATAGGGGGCGCCACGGCAGTTGTGAGCCTGCTGTTAATCTTTGGCATTTTCTGCTGGTACGGGCAGAGAACAAGTTACGTGTCCGGGGACACTGGTTCATACAGCAGGGGCCGGGGCGGAAAACATTATGACGACTACGTGGAGTCGGGCACCAAGAAAGACACTTCCATCTTAGAAATCAGGGCCCCTCCTGCAGGGTTTCAGATGACGGCCATGGCCCATCAGGCCCTGCAGCCCAAGCTGGAGGACGTCACCTACATTCACACCATTTTCCCCTCTTCTTCATCTTCCGCCCAAGCTAACGGGACGTACCGGAGCAGCCACGCAGCCGGGAGCCTCAACGGCACCATCCTCAGCCAAACCAGCCACCATCACGCCACTTACGGCACCAACCGTGGCTACAGAGAGGGTGGCGTCCCTGACATAGATTATGCCTACACGTGATGATACGGGGACACACTCTCTGAGCCACGAATGCCGGGCGCCATTTCTATGATGGCGGCCGGTTGGCTGGTGGTCATATTGTCCTTGGTTTCCAAAGTACCCTCTGTGCCTCTGCTGGTTCAATTATGATTGGTTTGCTAGGTAGAAAAAAAATTGACCTTGCTATTGAGTTACAGAAGTAACTGTCTTACTATACTCTACTGCTGTATAGTACATTATACAGTGGCTCCTTCTTTCAGCCCTTCTTGTAGTTATAAATGGTTACGTTTTCTCTTTTGGACATCTCAGTGTCTTTCAAACCTACTGTTCTTCTCAGCTCATAATACACAGTAACTTATTTGAGGTTGATATACTAGGCTTAGCTGATTTAGCAGGAGATATATTTATGAGAAAAAAAGGCACTTGATGTGTATAGAGATAGCTCTCGTATCTTCCAACCAACTGTAAGCTCTGTGCTGTATAGATAAAAGATTTGACAGAGAGAGAAAAATCAATGGTTGTTATAACCCACAGATGACAATGCATCATGGTTGACATGCAAAGATGTTTCCTAGCCCCCTCTTTTCCTCTGGTTGACTCCCCTCCTTTTTTAATTTTTGCCCACTTTGAGCCTCTTTCCTTTTATTTCTCTTGTGTCTTTTGTGGTGTCGTGAGCAGAGGACGACTTTGTTCTCGCCGAGGGAGCTGACAGCTGTGATAAGAGTTCTGACAGAGACAGGAGACGCAGACCACAGCACGGGGAGACTAATGAGAGGGAGAGAGAGCGAGTGTGTGTGGGGGGAGTGATGGATATATCGGTGGTTAGAATAGAAAGTAAGACATGGGGAGAGGGGTGTTTTTTGGGGGAATGGAAGCCCTGAGAGAGGTTTGACGGATTAAGGCAGAGAGCGACGACAGAAAATGAAGGGAAAAGGGACGATAAGTGAAAAAAATGGCGTGTGACAAATGCAGAGGCAGGAGGGGTAAAACAGACAAAAGGAAAAGAAGATGGGGGATCGAGATGGGTGCGGACTAGTGCACTCAGCGAACACCTGGCTGCACATTTCCTTTCAGGACTGATGTCTTGAGCTGCCTGTGATCATTAAGTGAACCGCATGCCTTGTGTATCTTCGCCATAAAATGGACACATTTAATTACCAATGTTTGTAGGACAACACCTAGAAGGGAGGCAAGAAAGTATAAGGGAAAATAAGGCTTAGTTTGAGAAGAACGGCCGTTAAAAACCTCTCCCTCCGAAATTTGCCCAATTTTTTTTTAAGGTCTGGTCATGTTATTAAATTACTTTTCCAAATGAAGTCAGAAAAACCTAATTATCCATCTTATAATAGTAACTCTTTATCATCTAGAGCCTGGTTCAATCTTCTTAAATGAACATTTTCAGCAGCTAATAATATTTGGTAGGAAGAACCACTGACAGAATAGCTGTAAAACTAGAGATAATAAAGTAAAAGGTGAGACAAAACGATTAGTCAGTTAAGCCACCTCTAAGAAAACCAATCTGCTACTATTTAGATAAAGGATTCAGCATTGAAGTCATTTCCTGAAGAAAAACTGTTAAATATGTCCTTCAGCTTCAGATTCCCAAATGTTTAGTATTTCAGTCTTATGCTTGACTGAAAATTGGATGAGACACAGAACCTTACCTTGGACAGTAAACTGCTGTGATCGAGACGAGGAATTTTGAGTTGAAATCAAAGTGGAACCAAAAAATATTATTCTAAAACGACTGAAAGTTCAAACTGATTAATCTGATGCATTCTGTCAGTAGGAAGTCTACTTCATAAGTTTACTAGGTTGTGCAATTTTTACTTTGGTGCCAAGTTAAACAAATACACATTCCAGTTACTATTTAAAAAAAGAAAACATTTCAAACTCCACTCAGTCTCCAACCTGCCTTCCATAAAGATTTGATTGAATGATGCCGTCCAGTCTTCGGCCCCCCCACCGCAGCCCGACCGCTACACTGTGCAGTTCAACAGGCAAACGTGCACAACGCACGCCGCACGCAGTGGGAAACGGCACCTGCTCCCCTACCGCCTCGCACCGAGCCCACTGACGTCCCCCGATGGGGGGAGGAACCTCAAAGCCAAACGCTCACCTGCAGCCACAGATCGAAAGAGGACGGAGTCAGGAGAAGGGGTGGAGGGAAGGATTAAGTGACGCGTAAGGAGAGAGAGCTCTTACTGTGTTACTGCGAGGCAGGAATATCGGACGAGCTCAGGGTGGGTTTTCTAGGGTTGTTTGGATTTTTTTGGCAGCATTTGTTTTATGTTTTACATTTGTTTTGAAGAGCACTGAGGCCTTCTTCCATTCTGTGCAGACATTCTTTTTCCATTAAAAATGTCACCCTCAGACGTGATGATAAAAGAAAAAAAATGGTATGTATAAACATAAAAATGGGTGCAAAAAACGCTGTTCCATTTATTGTCTTTTTTTCTACACGGATAAATAAAGATTTCTAAAAGGAAAAGTAGTTACATGGGTTTTCCTTCTGTATGTGTGTGTGTGTGTGTGTGGTTCCGCAGTTCATTAAATCTGAAACAAAAGCTGGACATATCAAATGATGCACTGGGATGGATTGAAAAAAAAAGAATAAAAAATCAATGGGAAGCCCAAAGATTATTAATATGATTAATGAGGGGAGGGAGTGGACCTTGTTAAATCCCACACGTGGGACGAATACATCAGCGGCTCTGCTTCGAGGACGAGGAATCTGCCAGCCTGAAGCAGGCGCGTGCGTTTTCGTCCTGGGGGGTCCGCGTGCAGCATTTGCGTCGGTTCGACGTGAGGAACTGTGCGTGTGCGTCCGTTGGAGCGCGTGTGGATGCATTTCTGCTCCGTGCTTCTGAAGACATGCATCTCATTCTAAGTGAGTGCTAATACTTGTGTAAGCATGGATCGATATAACGAGCGGGGGGAGTGTATAAGTGTCCGTCTTGGAGTAACTGCTCGTGTCTGGTGTTTGTGAGGCAGAGAGTCAAAAAGAAATGTACTCTTTGTTTTTTTTTGTGTACAGTGTTCATGTTTCTGAGAGGGAGATAAAAATGACGGATGTGGATGGACGATGCCCATAGGAGGGACGAATCAAGCATGTTGAGTCTGAAATATACTCGAGCACAGCAACAAATGGGATCGGGGCAGATTTACTGAAATTTACTGCAAAACAGATATCAAACATGTTCTACGTGGATTGTGGCTGCAAGGACAGCAGCTGTTCCTTCGGTTTAAATGCCTTTCCTTTTGATTCAAGCTAGTTTATCGTCCATTTCTCCAACTCATCAATTTGCAATAAAATGGTCAGTTGCATGTTAAATTCCAAACTCTGTTTTCTTCACCACGTCAGGGCTGCTGAGAGTGATGTAATGCTGCACTGCACGAGAAAGTGCTTTGCAGTGTCTGCATGCATTATGAGCTTCTTTAGCAAAAGTTCGATTTATTCCCATAAATACATGCATTTAGATGAAAGTATGTTAGCATGCATATTTCTGACATTCAGTTGTTCACGTTTCTAAATTCATGTTTGTCCCAGACATGCAGATTGCACTCACAGCTGCCAAGGGCACAGAGGAGAAAGACATAAGCAGATGCAGTACATGGACATTAGAGTGCACAGTTGCACGCAACTACAGCAACACATCTGAATCAAACATAAGGCAAGCCTTAAAAGCATTGCTGAACTCAAAACCATCTCTCACACATTTACAAAAACCCGGACCCAAATCCCATCATTCTGTAAAATCCAGTCGGCGTTGATGGACACAACGCGTACGCCTCGGAGTAACAGGCACCGGTGGTCCCAATGCACGACGGAGCTGTAAACAAACACTGCAAAAGTAGCAAAGGATGGAGAGGACCTCGCTGGAGAGAAACACTGGCACAGAACAAACGAAGAGAGGCTTCAGAGAGGGATAACAACAACCTCAAGTGTATGCATTATGCAGCCTTTCAGGGAGACACTTTGGTTCCTCGGCAGGACGACTCTAATAAAAGTGGAAGCAATTGTAATGCAGTTGTCCTCTATTCAATCTTCCAGCCATGTGTGGTTTTTATCTTTCACTTTGGCTTAATTAGGAGCCTTCATACCGCTTGATCATTTGCTTTTAGAAAAAAAAAGGAATATCTGAAAATGAAGAAAATTAAAAGCATTGATAGTCAAGTAGTCTTTGCTTTATTCTCTTTTTTTAGACATTAAGTGAATTCCTGCTCCTCACTTGAGAAACCGTTCCGTTTCCTCACCTGCCTTCAAGTGGGAACTGAGGAGAAACAACCGTGGCTGAGGAGCGCTCCGGGCGCCGAGCCGGTGCTGGACGGAGTCCTCCGCAGCCCTCGTCCCCGCGGTCGGCTCACAGCCCGCCTCCCCGCCTCCACCGGACCGCGCCGAGGCAACTTGTGATTTCTCAGGAGCACTCCGGCAGAGGCAGACACGTCGCAGCCAAAAAGAATAAATGAGCTCTCTGAGCACAGTGAATTATTCATTACCTGGTTAAGAATTCCACACAGTGGTTTGTGATCACACCGGAGGTCCAGCACTCAATGTGCTGTTGGTTCAGGGCTCCACAATATAACCAGCCGTTTCAAAAAAAAAAAACAGCCACAAAATGATGGAATCAAAAATATGAATAGTGTCAATTGACACGCGGTTATTTCACAGTTCTCTTGCCAATGTACAGAACTTAGATAAGCAGGTCATATTCTATAATTTTCTTCTCTTCAATAAATCTCATGAAAAGACCAGGGACAACGAAAGAATGGTCTTTCCCTGCGCCGTATATCTCCATTGTTCCCCACAAGGTTAAAAGAAACATGATAAGCCAGGCTTCAGGGCGCCATTATTGAATGGAACATCCCACGTTCAAATCCAGCCTGGGAACCTTGTTGTTGGACGTCATTCCTCATCTCCATCCCTTCATTTTCAGTTATCTTTTTACCGGGAACCTGGCAATAAACAATTCCCCAAAAACACTAAGAAAAGAAAAAGATGAAAGAAAACATGAAGGGAAAATCAGTAATTACCTCGGCTCACAATTCTAAAGAAAATAAATGAAATAATAGAAGGTATTTTCATCAAAGAGATTGGATTTTGCAGTAAGGGAACAATATCATTTCCAGATATTTTAGACCTTCAATTTCTCCTAAACTAATGGACGACTTACTCCAGTTTGAGTGGCGTTTGTAAGAACTACTTGACATTGTTTTTCCGACTTGATCCGGCCTCTGTTTTTAGCGGAAGCGAACGCACATTTTCTTGGGATTTGTATGCAAAAAAATACAAATATTGAAAGAAATGCGCTTTGACTTTTCACGACATATAAAGCTTATTAAATCAGTACTTTTAACATTTCATAAAACCTTAACACCGACTCACTACACTGACTCCCACACACACACACACACACACACACACACACACACACACTCCAGACAACTGCATCGCTGGCTACGCATGAGGAGACAAAGAACCCATCACATGCTGTTGATCTTGCAGAAGACCCCGAGAGAAAAGGCTGTAATAAATTGCTTCGCTGCTCGACGTTACTGAGATTGAGGTTTTTGTTGCCCGACGCATCGCAGCATCCTTGACTTTTTTATGACAGATAAATTCACCTTTGCTCTGCTTTCAGTGTACTTGATATGAACAGGAAACCAAACCTCAAATTGTAACTTCCTTACAATTGTAAAATCTGTTGCGAGGATACAAGTTAGGTAAATTAGTGAAAATAAAATGTTCTGTGCCTTGAAAGCAACAACCAGATGTGGATTCTCTCTGAACCTACAGGGGAAGGTGGTGAACACACATCACACACAGCGCACAACCTTATCTGACTGTCCGGTTTCTAACTCGCGAAAAACACGACGATCGGTCATTTCCTAAGCTCATTGCCGAGCTCGTCGGGCGCCGCTTCACAACAACGGCTGATAAATTACAACCTGCTAATTCGGTGCAGCCTGCACTCCTGTGCGCGTCGTGAGTGTGATTATGTGACAAAAGCATGAGGGTGCGATGAGGCCGCGCGAGCTGACGAGGCGGGACCCTCGTATCCCCTGGTGGAGAGAAGGGAAGAGGACTACGGGTTTTATTAAGGCCCATTTTAGAGGTTCCTTTTGTACTTTGTTCACGAAGCTATGATTTGCAAGAGGAGATAATTTGGCAGCTTTTTGGCAGGCTGCACGCTGTCATTAAAATAACAATGAAGATTATATTCTCCCAATGGGCTTTTAATTCCCACGTCCATTTTTTTTCTCATTGCGTCTCGTGCATCTCAGTTCTAGTCAACATCACTTGCAAAGCTGGGTTGGATTCAAATTTTAAAAAGTTTTTTTTTTTTTTTTTGGAGCTGAGCAGCCAAGGAGACGAGGACTTTGGAGACACAGCCAAAGACAAAATGCTGATGCTGGGCTGATTACTGGCACCAAGGCACATCATTGAAAGAAAAAAAAAGGCGCACCATCAGTGGCGGCTGGCACATAGAGGGCCGATGGCGGGGGGGGGGGGGGGGGGGCACGCTGTCCTGGTCATCAGGCTGAACCGCCGGTGCACTTAATTCATTCCCCCCCGGCTCGGAGTTCAAGTCAGCCGATTTCTAGTTGGAAGGTGGTTTCGCTCGGAGCGATCAATAGCGAGGGGCGAACCTCTCAGTCCAACCTCACATCGAGCCGACAGGGGGAAGCTACAGGCGGCGCTCGCTGCGGGGAACAAGATCCAACTTAACATGGCTCACAAAAGAAGAAAGAGAAGGAGATCAATAGTCCTTCAGAAAAGATGTCACATTTCCCTGTACGTAAAAATCTGTTGCCCGTCTCTCCAGCTGTGAGACGGACCATCTCTACCACGGAGGGAGCAAAAGGAGCAAATGTAACTCCAGCTACAGGAGATCCTCTCCTGGGCCTAAGAGGAGTCACTTCTGAACGGCGCGCTCGCCTGGATGACAGACGCTTTGATGGGCCAAGTGCTGATGATCAAGCTGACTCCTTTTTTCTCTTTTACTCCCTCACTCCGTCTCCTTCAGTCTCCCACATCGGCCCAATCAGGCTAATGACGCTCGCACTTCCTCCATCCCTTCCCGCTCACTAAAGTGCCAATTGATTGGAGGGGTGGGAAAGCTTTTAACGAGGGAGGGGTGGGAGAGAAATAATTAGCAGGAATGAGCTTTTCTGCAGACTCTTTCAGTTTGCAGAAAAGCTCTTTTCCCTTTTCTGTTTATTTACTGAAGCGGAGAACATTAGGGATTGACTCTCCAAGGGTATGTTAACTTCTCAATGTCAGCGTGTAAATCAATCTAAAGCTGTAAACCGAAGCCCGTCGGTCTCGTGCCGACGTCTCACTCCTCTCGGGTCACATCCCAGCAACCGACGTCTCAATGGAGGCGAAAAAAAAGAACGGAGACGGGACGAAAGTCTGGAGACGTACCACGAAAAAACGCGTCTTTTCTTCCATCTTCCCACTCAAATTGAGGCACAAACTGAGCAATCAGAGCACCCCGCGGAAATTTGGGCAGTGAACCTTGAAAGCTCAAGTTTTTCAGCACAGAGAGACCATTTATGCGGCTGACCAAATGACCGGTAAAGCGCCTTTTCTGACAGTTGCAACGTAATTAATTTGGACATATCTAGACTGGAGAAACTAGAGCAGCAGCACTGTCTAAATTCATGCCGCAGCTAAAAGTCACAAAGTCACCGCAGCCTCCAAACATCACCGACAGCAAAGACACAGATCTAAGAGGACAAAGTGGACGCGACGTGACTTCAGCGCCGCGATGAAAAGAACGAAGAAAAAACGAAGATGTAAACTAGCACGAAGCTCAGACCTCACGAAAGGGCTGAAGAGAACTCGCTGAAATCCACGGCTGAATGTGAATTTGTGTTCTTCTGTACTTCAAAGCATAGACTTCTCACACTGTTGTACCTTTGATGGTCTCCAGCCTTTAGAGATGTAAAATACGCCTACAGCCTTAAATTTAAATTACCGATGAAAGGGAGCCAATTTAAGCGGACGTGGGGAAGCAATCCTCTATTCATTTGTCATTTCATTTTTAACACATGAGGAGGATTAAGTGTAAAGCCTCAAAACAAAAAGAGAAGGAAATTAGTATAGCTTAAATATGAGCTCTCTTTAAGAAGCATTATTACTGTAGAGACACCAAAGTAATTACAGCGAGCACATCTTCTCAGTGACAGGCCATTCTGTTAATGTTAAATTTCCTTTTTATTTATTCCACACTAAAAGGGCTACAGAGAAACTGAAAATATTCTATTTAGTCACATTAATGATTGAGACTAGCTTTTGTTTGCAAATTAAATGCAGAAACTTGAAGGTCCTGTCACTGGACCTCCAGTGGTTCTACAGCACAGAAGCAAACTACAGACTACAGCCATGAAGCAATAATGGATGGATTAATTTAGGAATTAATTTAGCTAATCAACTGGCACTTTTCAAGCAAAAACACTCTGAAAGCTCTGTTCTCCAGGCTGTGAAATGTGAAGGTTTCCTCCTCTTCTTTGTTGGGTACGACAGCGAACTGAATATTGGTTTTAGATGAAACAGTTACAGTGTCCTCCGGTTCCTAATATTTGCTTTCTTTCCCATCACCTGCTCGCTTGTGGTGCTCAGCTCTTCTCATCATTCTCCACTCGGCCGCTCTTTACCTGCTCCTCGTCCCCCTAATCAGCTCAAACGGTGAAGGTCCCTTCGGGGAAGGATTGGATCTTTGTTTGAGCATCCGCCTGCTGTGTTGCACGCCTGCAGACTCGTACTATGAAGCGTCTGCATGTATAGGACCTGGAGAGGGTTCCAGGTGAACATCTCACCACAGAAAGGTTCCAGGCGTAACCCTCTATGTTGGGTTCTTGCTGAGCAAAAATGAACTTGATGAAAATGATTTTGCAATCAGAAAAAGATCATTATCTTATACATTATGGTAAATTTTTGTGGATTTAAATAATCAACATTCGAGGGAATAGTTACCAAATATCCTTCACCAAAAATAATGTTGCTGCTAAAATAATAATAATAATTCATAATCATATTACATTATACTATAACATTATTATATGTGCATTTACTTACTTAATTACTTGTATTTACAGGTCTACAATCACTACATCTGCTGGAGATTTATTGCTATTTTTACAAGCTCAATCCAAGAATTAATCCCCAATGAAAAGCAATGTTCCAGGCCAATAGGCCAATATAAATGTTCTTTCTATAAAGAACCAAATCTGCACTTAAAACTAAGCTCCCTTCCAGAAACATTTTGCTCAATAATAAAAACATTTTTCATAACCAATGTCAAACGTTTTTATAATCTCTGTGGTACTCCATGAGTACTCGGCGCTGCGTGTCACAGCCGCTGTTACTGTTGACCCCGCTGATTAAAATGCGCTCGGTTTAGATCCCCCCCTCGTCTCCCCTTCCTCCCTCCCTCCCCCGCACTGCAACTCCGCTTTCCACTGAAGATAAAAAAGGGTTAACGTCACTCTGCCCGACGGCCAACGCTCCGTCCTTCAGCAGAGCGGTGAGGCGACTCTTCACAACACCTCATATTTACTCTGAAACCGAAGCAAAGCCAATGTACCCGTGTAAGTGCATGTGTGTGTGTGTGTGTGTGTGTGTGTGTGTGTGTGTGTGTGTGCGCACAGTCCACAGGCATATTGTGAGAACATGTCCATGCTGCGCTTTGTGTTACAAAACACAAAGTCAGCACAGCAGGGATGCAGCTATAGGAACCGGCGCTGGTGAAGTGCAGTTACCATGGCAGGGAGAAACACCGCGGCTCACCGGGGACCTGCAGCCGGTTTTATAGCGGCGGCGTATGAATCCAATTTACTTTTCAGTAAACAATGCAACTCTTAATTTAATTCTTACAGAAGTGGAAAAGTCAAGCGTAGAGGAGGTAGAAGGTTTTAGTTCATCAAGCTTTAATTTAAGCACCAATTATTTATCAAAACACACACACAGACAAATACACTCAGGCTCATATTACAATATCTGTTTCGAGGTTTCCTCAGAGCACACACTCATGTGTTATACTGGTGTGCCGTAGCAAACTTGGTGTGACATTTTGCATCTTGTAATATGAGCGTGTCCTAAGAGGAGCTGACAAGAGCTCAAGGACAGATGTATGGTGACTGCAGCACAGAGAGCACACGGCGGGGGGGCCCGTGGGACCTCCTCAGCCCCTGTGCTGGGCCTTGCATCCCCTCCTCTGACCACTGTTGCTACCACAGAGGCTGGACAACAACACGTCCCTCTCGATGACAAACCTCGGATAAGTGACTTGGTGAAAAAGCGGCCGCCATCTACGGTTGAAATGCAGCATCGAAAACAACCAATTCCTCGAAAGACGGTAACTGCTGGCTACAACTTTATCCTCTAACGAGTGCTCCATGATCTGCATTCTTAAAAACAAATACTAGTCAGATTGAGCAGTGAACTAGAGATTCAAAGTAGATCGGTGACAAAAAGCACTTAATCCTCGGCCTGATGCTGGAAAATCCAACATATCAACATTATGTCCTCAATTACCAGCTGCATCCCAGTCAAATGACAGAGATGCAGCTCAGGTGGGATCTGAAAATAACAGTTTTAGCCGCCCTGAAGTCGTTCACAACAAGCCAGGCCTGACAATCTTCCAAACACACTCCAGCAGAGTGACAAAAGCACGCCCGTCTGCCGGGCTCATTTTGGCGGCGAGCAGGGCGCCGAGCGCCGTCGACAAAGCCGGCAGACAATCCGCGAGGCCTCGCCGGTGGAGCGTGGCGCTTCTCTGAGGTGTTCTACCCGCCGGTTTCATCCTCACCAGGAAATCGCCAGACACGATCAACGAGCACACGTCCCGTCCCGTCTGTCTGTCTGTCTGTCTGTCTGTCTGTCTGTCTGTCTGTCTGTCTGAGTGCAGTCTTCCATGCCACCCCACGGCCAAAAGGTAAGTAGAAAGTCATGAATGTAATGTGCTGAAATGTGTTAAATCTTATTTACTGTCCTCGTGGATCCTTTATAACCCCCACAACCAACAACCCCACCCCAGCTATTGGTCATCATCACCCACACACCTCTGGAATAAATAAAAGATGCTCGTCCGCTGGCTTGAATCCATGTTGCACACAAAGGACGCATCCAAGCAAATGAAAAGAACTGCCGTTAAATTATTGATGCTTCTCCCACACAGCTGTCGTCACTTGAGCGTTGTAATAATGAAACATTCAGTGGACATTAGAAGGGTTTTGCTGCACAGATGTACTAATTAATCTTTTAAACCACTTATTGGTTTCAGATCAGTCAATCTTGTGTTAAATCTCCATCACAGTGTGGTGTAAGTGGGCCTCCTCCACTAACATTCATATCCCAACTTTTAATTGATTGTCACAAATGCCAAAGAATGTTTGAGAAGCTTGGACGAGAGAATGTTTGGTATCTTTGCTTGAAAAATTACAAATCAATTAACACACGTATGGATACAGGTCTAGATAAGATAAGCTAATGCATCATTTATTACAACACATTACAATGATCGTCTTCGAGGACGAGGCACTTAAATCCATTTTCAACAGCGGTTTGAGCCACTGAAACAACCGCAACGAAGCGCCGGCGCTCGACAGCTCGAGCACCCGGAGGAACCAGCGAGGCCGACGTCAGCCATCGGCCACAGCAGCACGAGGAGCACCGTGTGCGACGAGACGCCATCGGGACAGAGAGCCCGAGAGCACGTTAACATTTTACAGAGAGGCTTTCCACGTTCACAAAACACACAAAAATAAACCTCAACTAAAATGGATGTTTTTTGCTTACTGTGCTCCCCTGAGGCAACTCAATTAAAAAAATGTGTATTTTGTGTCTATATAATTATGACAAACTTCCAAAGTGATTTATTATACATGCGCCTCACCTGAGTTAAACGCCACCTCCTTGCATTTTTCGGAAACATAATATTGTGCTTTTTAGGCTGCTGGGAAAACGCATCAAAGGCCCAACTATTTCATGATTTATCATTCAACAATTGCACTACTTAATCAGAGCTTATCCTGGCTTGAATTTCATATTTTCCTGCTTTATTCCCATTGTTGGATTAGCTGTGATCACATGGTGCATCTTAAACAAAAGTACTGTGTTCAATTGTTTTGTCAAACAAATTGTATACAAGCAAAATGTAAAGATGCGCAGTGCCGTGTTCTCAATAAGTATTAATGCACATGATGCGTTTGATTTGATGTCTGTACGGGACTACGTACTATGTCTGTACTTGATATTATCATTTGACTTTTAACCGAGTCTGCCTCTGACCTTTCAGTCCACTGCTCATCCAAACTGTCATTATCGGCGAGTTGATCATGTGAATATCACAAAGCTTTTCAAGTGTCCGCTGCATCATAACCGCCTTGTTTCTGCTTGGATTCTATAACAGAAGTGATCAGTGGAATGTCCAGGTCGGACAGCGTGCTGCTTCACCTAAAACGCCCCGTCGCTTTGTGACTATTGGCTCCGTCCTGTCGGTCAACAGAACGCCCCCCTCGCCATCCAGCCTCCTCTTCACTGTTCTTATCGGTCAGGAAGTTACGGTTAGTCTACAGACGCTCGCTCACATCCCGTCCGCACCTGCAGGCCAGGAAAACCATTGGCTCTAATCTTGTATCTCTCAGCTGTTGCCACGGTGAGTTTCCAGCGCCAACCAACAGCTTTATCTCTGACCTGCAGAGAGGAACCTGGGAGAGCCTCATGTGCACACAAACACGCCGCACACCTGCACTCAAATCACATGCAAGGGTACACCACTCCCAGTCTCCAGATATCACACACACACACACACACGCACACACACACACACACATAGTGTCAGGTGTGCCGGTTTTTTTGAGCACTAGCAGATGTAGCTGTGGAAACGTGGAAACATGCAGGTATACACTATTATCTTTAAATACATCCAAACAAAGCTGTTGAACGGTGTCAGACCTGCATAATCTGTGTGTGTCTCTCACTCACACACACACACACACACACACACACACGCACAGCAAGCAGAAATTGTGAAGATGACAAGTAGTTCAAGCTATCTTCAGGAGTGAGACAGGACCAGAGTATTCTTTATCACTTGAAGGCGCACAGCTTAATTTTAGAGACTGTTTTTTTATAGTCTGGCCTGAAACATTTATCAGAAGACTCCGCCGCTGTCGTGCACTTAGCCACACGGAAATAAGACGTCACAAAAGAGAGAAGAGAACTCACTAAACATGCCCAGTTTTTTCATAGTTTTCTATTCAATTTCGGCTCTTTGCAGGAAAGAAAAATGGCTTTTAATGTCAAACACGATAAACACGACGGCGACTTAAAGTGCCGAAATGGAAATGAGGAATAAAACTTTTGCGAAAATGCAGCTCAGTAGAGCTGAGCAAATTTGCATTTAATCAATGTGAAAAAAAGGTTTTAATGCAAAGTTAGTTGCAGAGACGTCGTGTCCACATACACACACACACACACACACACACCAAGAACTCATCACTCCAAAGACATTTCATTGAGCGATCCATCTTAATCAGCTGGCCCATCAGAGACAATATATCCTCCCCTCCATCTCGCTCTCCCCTCCTCCGGACGGAGTGATTGAGGGGTGTAAAGAGGAGGATGTTTCTGCCCGACGCCGCCCCCCCTCCCCCACAATAACTCCCCCCCCCCCCCTCCTCACCAGGACGGCTCTTAAGTGCTTGTGGGTTTTTATGTTTGTAGTGTTTTATAGGAGTGGGCAGTAGCCAGGGGCTGTAAAAGTGTGGAAGGAAGGTGGGGGGGGGGGGGGTGGGGGGGGGGGGGGGGGTAGGAGGGGGAGGAAAAGAGGAGGTGAAGGGGGAGGAGTGGAGAGTTGCTGTAAATCCGATCTTTATTGAGAGCGACACAAACAGCAGCCGTCCGGCCTCCCTGCAACGCCCTCTTTACCTGCTCAATCCGTGTGGGCTCAAGGAAAGGATGAAAGGAAAGAAGGAAGCATCCAGGTCTCCAAGGTCACCTACGTGGGTGTGGAGACACGCCCACCGGTCTGGCAGCAGGGCGTGTGATTGGCTCCAGTTGGACCCAAATTTAATGTTTGCTGCGTTTTGAGCTAAACGATTTTTCGCGGTCTCCCATAACAGCGAGAAAAAACACACACACACGCACACACACACGCACACGCACACACAACACTAAAAACAGAGCAGTTCTGCTTTGCGGTGAGATGCTTTTTAAGCAATTTAGCAAATTGACGCTACTAACTTTTCTGACTTCTCTGTTCTCTTTTTCCTTGATGTCTGTTTGCTTCTCGCTTTTATTTTTTTTTTTTGTAAGAGCGACTTACATGGCTGAAAGCCTCTTAGTCACTCACTTACTCACCGACTAGAAAGGTCAGCGCCTGAGTCGACACAATGGCTACAGAGCTGGGCGGCGGGTCGGTCGCACACAAAAAGGATGAGCGTATACTCTGCTGACCTGAAAACCCTTTTGCGGGGACCCTGTACCTGCTTGTTGCCATGGCAATGCGGATTTATATACCAGCCCGTGTCCTCTCCATGCCTCTCTTTTATCTTCCTCTTTTCACTGCTCCAGACTCTGCCCTCGCTTTTTTGACGGGGGAGTCGCTGTGCCGACTCCCCCGTCCCGCTCTGTCATGTTTCATCTGGCGCTGTTGTTTTTTTTCAGTCTCCCTCCTTCACCTTGCCTCGTCCTCTCTGCTAAACGACACTTTACTAGGCGTTCCCTCTAGTTAATTCCTTGCTACTTTGCATCGTGCGACTCTGTGAAAAGCTCTTGTAAAACGCACATTGGGAACACAAAGTCGCCACTGCGGGCACACGAGAGACAAATTACAACGCTCAGTGTGTACACACGTAATTACGTAAACATTCACAGGCAGATGCTCGAATGCTCGCAAAAAACCTCAAACACACACAAACAGTGATGTGCCACATACGAGAGTGAATTATCCCCATGTCAGGCGGATGCTGGCACGGCGCACGCCGGCTGACATCAGCTGCCATTAAAGATCCGTCATTATCTGCTAAAGCCTAATCATCAAGCATCATTTGGGGATGCTGGCCCGCCTCAAGCTCCACCAATGCACCATCTGTGCCAACACGCCACTTCAATTTCCCCCCAATGCACAAACAAGCCATGTGGGGAAACCGTCTTCAGTGAATGAGCTGGGACTCGGCTCCATCTAGTGGTCACTTGAAAACGTTTTCATCCCACTAGTTGGCACTGGAGAACCGCTGGAAGTGTCTTATGCGATCGAACAGTCAACGCGTATTTAATAAATGCGTTTAACGAAACCGGGTCAGACTAAGTCAGACTACTACAGGGTATCTACTGATATTATTACACTTTACTGCAGCTGCTACTGGCTGTTTATTGTGATTCAATGTAATCAATTATACAACTGGGTAACGTACAAAGCTTTCTGAATAATTACAGTTTAGTATTAAAAGTATAGATATTTCTACTACAAGTGAACTTTGTAGAATGAGATGCTGTTATTTTGTAGATTATTTAGAAAGTTTTTACTGAACTGTGCAGTTTATTTCATGTCTTCATAGAAGAGACAATTAATGAGAATGAGAATCGTAAACAGCTCTTGATGTGTTACCCAAACAATCCCATTGTTGAGCGTAATAACCAGCAGCTGATTCAAACCAGGAGTTTAAAAGTAACTTATGTTTACGTCCCGTTCTTCCACGCAGCTTCTTCTCACAGCAGTGCATCCCTGATCTGTTGAGTACTGAGACTCCACATGAAAGCCACCTCTGCTTGCAGCCAACTTTTCCCCACTTTTGAAGTTTCTGGGGAGCCAGTCAGCAAACCTTCTGATTCTAAACCCTCGCAGTGTTCTTGGATACTTGTGTACTCACTACTTCAAAAGAAAGCTGCACCATGAAAACCTGTTGGTGAGCACATGAAAGCCCGCAGCGCTCCCTGCCCACACAGATGAAACATCAAAAACCGTAATGAGCACCAACCACCCTCACACATCTTTTGTGCTAAATTTATTCACAGCACATTCCCGTCGCTGTGTTCACTTTAGCACGCACTATTTTAACCCTGCTGAATACACTCCTCTTGTTACAAAATGGAGGAAATAAAATGCTTCGCCTCGCTGTTCGACCGTGTGTGAAAATAGCTTGTTGGTGAGCCGGCTTACATGACTGATCTAAACACTGATCACCCGACTCATTCGCAGCACACACACGTACCTGCGTTGACAATAGCGTCCACCTCCAACTTGGTGATGTCACCGCTGTAGAGGGAGATCTTCTGGTCCAACTTTTCGTTCCTCTGGTAGAGAGCTTGTTCGGAGCCGCCTAGCGATGAGACACACACATCCAGTCTCAGGATCCGTTGCGTTTACCTTGTCTACTTGATTATGGGATATGTCCCGCTGGTTTGCTCTTATACCGTACAAACCATACCGATTTGTATAACTATTCATAAACCAATACACTTCTTATGGGTAAAAGAGGACAAGTTAGATAGTAATAGGGCCAAATTGAGCCAAACAATTCTAGTTTATGAACAGCCGTCAGAGACTTGGACAGGAGACTTAGATGGGTTTGAGGAAGTGGGAATGTGGCTGCAGGGAAAGGCAGAATGGGACAATTACAGACAAAGTAGCCACACACAGAGTTTCAGTTTCCGTACTTTTTCTATATATATATATATATATATATATATATATATGGCTGATTCTGAATGCAGGAATTAGTTAAAAGTATACAATTAGTTTACTTTTTATTCCAGCATAGAATGCTAGATAAACTAGATAGAACTGGCAAACATTATAGTGTACAAAGGCCAATGTTTTCAATACATTTCTCTGGCAAATAGGTTGGAAGGAGAGGGACACAAAAAGACATTTGGAAACTATTTTTTCCAAAAGAAAATTTGCATGATAATGTGTGATAAACTTATGATGATGTAACAGTACATCTAATGTCCATTTCGGCCTGTGTGTGCTTAATTGTTTCTTTTTGTACAACAACATACATACATACTTCACTGAACTACATTTTGAATGCAAGTTGCTTCCGGCTCTTTTTAATCAAGCTCAAAACTTTGGCTAAACACCCTGTACCGCTAGTCAAAGTACTTCCGTGTTGCTGCACCCTTTTGGTGAAGTCTCAGCAGCGCTACCACCCCGACCGTGAATGAACTTGACAGTGACTTTGACTGACGGTGGGCGTCTGACCTGCGGTGGGAGTCCACAGCGAGACGTCTTTCAGTGGCACAAAGTCAGACGTCCTGTAGTGCTGACGCCTGTCCATCACAGACAGAGACAGCAAGGACTCTGGAAGAGACCATGGAGAAAAACAGCTAGATAAAAAAAAAGCTTTTTATATTTATTCATTCCAAGGAGCAGAGCAACGTGGTACTTTTCCCACTTACAATGAAGAAAGACAAAACAGCTCAGGCATTTTATCTCTGAAAAGTTACATTTCTGTGTAACTTTACAATGTGTTGTGTTCAATGAGATTGCAGTATACGGAGGGTACTAAATGGTCTTTTTGCAGCTTTTTAATAATATGTATTGTATACAGCAGTTTATTTTACTCTTTCAGGTCGCATATGTTTGGACTTGATGCTTCGCTGAGATACCCTTGTTAATCATTTTAAGAGCAAACAGGGTCACCAAAGTCAGTCCTGTGTCCACTGAGGTGAGGTCAACCAGTGACCAACAGTTGGCCAGCTGTTCTGTTTGTGACGAATAACACTGTAAAGTCACATTCTAATCCTCCCCGGTGAACCGTCTCACCCTTGGTTTCCCTCCAGTCTCCGTCAGCGGAGTTCAGGTCAACCTTGCGGGCCGTCGCGGTAACTTCTCCGGCGTGAAGAGACCGGACAAGCGCGACCGCGCTCGCTCCGAGGACGGCGGCGGCCCCGAAGGCCACTCCGCTCGGCCACCCCCGGGAGGACGCCGGGGGGCAACCGTCACCGGGGCCGGACCGCTGCGCCGCTCGGAGGGCGGCGTTTACACGCCCGCGCACGGGACCTCTCGCTGGCTTCGCCCCCAGCTGGAGGCTCCCCGGAGTCAACGCGTGTTTGAACGGGGCACAGAGGTCCGCCCGGACCCGAGGCAGCGGGCCGGCGGCCAGCGGGGCTCTGACGCGGGAGAAGAGAGACGATACTCGTAGCGCCATGTCGGGATAACTCGGGGCCTCTCGGGGGGTCGGTGTCAGTAAAACGCTTTGGTCCGGTTTCGTTTTCGCTATGAACACACGCGTTGATAATGGACGTTTGCTGGCTCACGTGTCATTTTTGTTTTTGGACGTTCAAACGTGGAATGTACCATTTACAGGGGTGCCCGGAAGTAGAACCCGTGTGCCACTGAATAGATGCACGTGCAAGTAAGCATTACTGAGCAGTCTAGTGCCGATAACTACGGTTTAATATGCTTTCCAGTGAAAAGGTTGTGCTCCAATGTTACGAGCGTTGCTTTATTTTTAACCCAGACACGTAGAGCAAACCCGGACTCTGACAACATGGGAAGTACTTCTAGAGTACTGGGAATATTGGTACTTTAAGATGAAGGCACTATAGTGTCTTCATCTTAAAATAAGGTTGCCACTTTTAGTACAGAAAAAAAGGGAACTACCGTCTGATTCCATTTTTTTAAATCGAAACCCCGCCAGAAGACCCGCCCTCCTCTGACTCTCATTGGTTTGTTTCAGGTTCACGGTCAATCAACGATTATTTGCATGGGATGCTGCGTTGAAGACCACTCGGAAAATACGTGACAAATGCTCAAATACGTATTTTAATGGACAACCCTACAAGGCATAATGAAGGCACGAAGGAGCTATAATGTATTTTTTTACATTACAGCGCCTATAAATAATTTTAATTACTGCAATTACTTACAGAGGTAAGTAAAACAAATATTGAAACACCATGTTACAGTAAGTTATGAGTAGAAGCCCCCCTGCCCCAAAGGACCAGTCAGCCAATATGTTCTTTACTTATCTTATATCTTATATATTACACCTCAACTCAAACTGAGACAATCTTTTAAGAAACTGTGTGTGTGTGTGAGAGAGAGAGAGAGAGAAAGAGAGAGTCTGTGTGGGTGTGAGTTTTTGTGTGTTTGGTTTCGATCACTTACACCACCTGTCACTCGAAAGCCCTTTTCTCATTTCCGCCTGACGGAAACTGACAAAAAAAGGAACAAGCATTTTGACAGAAGTTAAGCAAGCAGCGCGAGCACAGCACCACAGAACACAAACTGCCCAGCTCGAGGGAGGAGAAACTGCTCCACACTTTCACAGAAAACCAGGGTGACTTCTTTGGAGATCTGAGAAGAGGCACAGCGATCCTCCACAAGTTTCTCTCTCAAACCCTGACGGTATTGTCTTTTAAAGTTTGTGTGTGTTTGTGTGTGATTGGAGAGAAGAGAGAGCAAGGCCACGGAGACAGAAAGAGAGAGAGCGTTGAGGCAACATGTGTATGTGTTACACTTCTAAACTTAAAGATGTTTACTCGGTCACATATACATAAAACACAGCTTGTAAGAAGTGAACTGATCACATATTCAGCACTGAGATTCAGCAAGTATGGGCCTCCCACAAAGGTACGGCGGCGTGCAAGCATTTATTGTTATCCCATTGTCTCTGATACAAGTCTTTGGAAATAGGGACACGTTGGACAAAGACACAAGCCAATCCTTAAACTCTGGTTCACATTTTCACACTCATGCTGCGGGTCTATTGGCATTGGACGAGCATCTGCTTTGGGGCGGGTCAGAAAGCGGAAGTGTGTTTCACTGGAGATAGTTCAAGTTAGAAACAGGAAGTGCTCATCAAACTGGACATATTACCAGAATCATCTTACCCATTTAAAGTGTGTGTGTGTCTGTGTCTCTGTGTCACTCAGCATCATGTGATTTTGAACCACGAGTTACGGTTTGGTTGTTTTCTCACATTTGATTGGCTTAACCATTTACAGATCCTTCATTGTCTCTTCGTCCCGTTTTGTATCTGAAATATTCCGCAGAACTAATTGCGTGATTTTAATTATTAATCATAAAGGCTTGTTAATGCCGAACACATATGTATTTCTGTCATAGTCTTTCTTATTTTAGGAATGAAATGTGACGGTCTCATTTTAGAGTTAGTAATGTTTTCCTCTGGAATTATTCTAGCAGGCTATTCAAGTTTATCATTTCTAAATTGTGACATGCACACCCCTAAAATACTAATCTCTATAAACAATTATTGAGTCGATCATGATTTTTTCACCACTGTGTTCTAAAAAAAAAAAAATGAAAGAGTAACCTCACTGATTAATTAGTCTTGTTTATCTTCTTGTTATCCATCACTGGTTTGCCTGAGCTGTCAAGAGTCAAACAAAAAGTAAACTAACAACCTTTGTCACACGTAATACATAATTTAAAGAGCAATTTCACAATGTTACTAATCTTATTTCTTTGTCTCTACCCCATGTTTGTCTTTTCTTTTCCCTTCTGTCAGACATTCTTCAATCAGTATGGCGTCGTGGGACCTTTCAGTCACAGTGGAGGACCTGGGGTCTGACGCACCGCCTGTCACTCTCAGCGTGGCCTCTGACCTCCATGTCGGAGGGGTCATCCTGAAGCTGGTGGAGAAGACACGTGGGTCACTGTCTGTTTTTGTCTGAGTCTCTTTCAGTCTCAGTACACAGACTAAATATACTTCCACTTCCATTTGTTTGGACATGTGATTTTTCAGAAACAGTGTATAACACTTTAACATGGCTTCCTCAACTCAATTCATAAATTAAATCATTTTTACAACAAATAAGTAACACAGTTGTGTCAGAAAAAGTTATCTTGGTTACTTCTGTTGTGGTTATCGTTGAACCCTATGAAATTACATTAAATGTAATTTAGCTGACACTTTTATCCAAAGCAACATACATTGCATATATAACCCATGGTCTTTTTACATTTTTAGCCCAGGGAGCAATTAGGGTTAGGTGTCTTGATCTTGGACACTTTAACATGGGTTATTGAGCATACAGGGTTTGTACCACCAACCTTACAGTTCCAAGCACACCCACACTACTCCATGCGCCACCATCTAAATCAATTTATTTAATCGGTTTTCATGTTTCTTGTCTTTGTTGATGTTATGATTAAAGTAAGAAATTTACTCACAAATGTTTTATTGCACAGTAATCAGTAATAAGCACAGTCGCCATCAACTCCACTTTGCATGCTTCTCGCTTGTGTTTGTGTGTGTGTGGGAAGTTGGAGGAGCTCAGTACTACAGAGTGCAAGACGGATGACAGGGAAGACTACTTGTCCACTACATAGATACAAATGGCCTTTACTAAGCTAACAGAAGTACTTCAATTATTAGTTTCTGCTTATTGTATACTGATCAAAATAAAGCTTTGAATATTTTAATCCATTATTGGTAGATAATCCTACTAAAGCTTAGAGCTATTCTGTTGTATCTTGGCCTTGATGGGTTTTGGACACAGAATCATCGAATATAATCTCACAATGTGCTAGAGTGGTCCCTCACAACAGCAGCGGGAGCAGGTAAATTATGGACAATTATTTAAGTGGGTTAGTTTACCTTCCATTACAACTTCCAGTGGTTTAGAAACCAAACTAGACTTAGTGATATTAAAGAAAACCACAGATCATCAAAAATCTAAGTGTTTTGAGTTTAACTCTATTCATTTTGTGGTCTACTCTGTGTGTCTCTTTAGAGATAAAACGTGACTGGTCTGACCACGCAATATGGTGGGAGCAGAAGCAGCAGTGGCTGTTGCGAACTGCCTGGACTCTGGAGAAATATGGCATCCACGCAGACGCCCGATTGCTGTTTATGCCCCAACATAAGCCACTGAAGCTGGGTCTGCCCAACGGAAAGACACTGAGGCTCCAAGCCTGCTTCTCAAGGCCCGTCTTCCAAACAGTGATGGGTATCTGCAGAATGCTGAGTGAGACAAGGCTACTTTACCTTATTTTTCTCTTTCATTTAAGTCTTCCTGATGTGACTTATTGATATGTTTTACTTAAGCATATTGCCTCGATTGTCTCTTTCTTGATGCACACCTTTGCCACGAGTGTGGAAAAGTACAGCTTTTCCACACTCGTGAAGACTGCAAAGCTACAACCGCTAATAATTGAATATTAATCGAGACTATAAAGAATGACCCTGACGTGATTTGAACACGCAACCTTCTGATCTGGAGTCAGACGCGCTACCCTTGCGCCACAGAGTCTGAAAACCAGCTTTTCCACACTCGTGAAGACTGCAAAGCTACAACCGTTAATAATTACATATTAATCGAGACTTTAAAGAATGACCCTGACGTGATTTGAACACGCAACCTTCTGATCTGGAGTTAGACGCGCTACCCTTGCGCCACAGTCTGAAAACCAGCTTTTCCACACTCGTGAAGACTGCAAAGCTACAACAGTTAATAATTACATATTAATCAAGACTATAAAGAATGACACTGACGTGATTTGAACACGCAACCTTCTGATCTGGACTCAGGCGCCTCAGTGTCTGATAACCAGCTTTTCCACACTCGTGAAGACTGCAAAGCTACAACCGTTAATAATTACATATTAATCGAGACTTTAAAGAATGACCCTGACGTGAATTGAACACGCAACCTTCTGATCTGGAGTCAGACGCGCTACCGTTGCACCACAGAGTCTGAAAACCAGCTTTTCCACACTCGTGAAGACTGCAAAGCTACAACCGCTAATAATTGAATATTAATGGAGACTATAAAGAATGACCCTGACGTGATTTGAACACGCAACCTTCTGATCTGGAGTCACCCGCGCTACCGTTGCGCCACAGAGTCTGAAAACCAGCTTTTCCACACTCGTGAAGACTGCAAAGCTACAACCGCTAATAATTGAATATTAATCGAGACTTTAAAGAATGACCCTGACGTGATTTGAACACGCAACCTTCTCATCTGGAGTCAGGCGCCTCAGTGTCTGAAAACCAGCTTTTCCACACTCGTGAAGACTGCAAAGCTACAACCGCTAATAATTGAATATTAATCGAGACTTTAAAGAATGACCCTGACGTGATTTGAACACGCAACCTTCTCATCTGGAGTCAGGCGCCTCAGTGTCTGAAAACCAGCGTTTCCACACTCTTGAAGACCGCAAAGCTACAACCGCTAATAATTACATATTACTCAAGACTTAATTAATAGCGCGACCGTTGCGCCACAGTCTGAAAACCAGCTGTTCCAACCTTGTGAAGCCGGCAAAGCTACAACCGTTAATAGTTGCATATTAATAGAGGTTCTCGCTGGCTAGACTTCAACCAACGACACCTCGTTCCCACTGAAAATGTCATACGCTCGGCTGTAAAGAATGACCCTGAATTGATTTGAACACGCAACCTGCAAAGCTACAACCGCTAATAATTGAATATTAATCGAGACTATAAAGAATGACCCTGACGTGATTTGAACACGCAACCTTCTGATCTGGAGTCAGGCGCCTCAGTGTCTGAAAACCAGCTTTTCCACACTCCTGAAGACTGCAAAGCTTCAAGCGCTAATAATTGAATATTAATCGAGACTTTAAAGAATGACCCTGACGTGGTTTGAACACGCAACCTTCTGATCTGGAGTCAGGCGCCTCAGTGTCTGAAAACCAGCTTTTCCACACTCCTGAAGACTGCAAAGCTTCAAGCGCTAATAATTGAATATTAATCGAGACTATAAAGAACGACCCTGACGTGATTTGAACACGCAACCTTCTGATCTGGAGTCAGACGCGCTACCGTTGCGCCACAGAGTCTGAAAACCAGCTTTTTTTTTACACTCGTGAAGACTGCAAAGCTACAACCGTTAATAATTACATATTAATCGAGACTTTAAAGAATGACCCTGACGTGATTTGAACACGCAACCTTCTGATCTGGAGTCAGACGCGCTACCCTTGCGCCACAGAGTCTGAAAACCAGCTTTTCCACACTCGTGAAGACTGCAAAGCTACAACCGCTAATAATTGAATATTAATCGAGACTATAAAGAATGACCCTGACGTGATTTGAACACGCAACCTTCTGATCTGGAGTCAGACGCGCTACCCTTGCGCCACAGAGTCTGAAAACCAGCTTTTCCACACTCGTGAAGACTGCAAAGCTACAACCGCTAATAATTGAATATTAATGGAGACTATAAAGAATGACCCTGACGTGATTTGAACACGCAACCTTCTGATCTGGAGTCACCCGCGCTACCGTTGCGCCACAGAGTCTGAAAACCAGCTTTTCCACACTCGTGAAGACTGCAAAGCTACAACCGTTAATAATTACATATTAATCGAGACTTTAAAGAATGACCCTGACGTGAATTGAACACGCAACCTTCTGATCTGGAGTCAGACGCGCTACCGTTGCGCCACAGAGTCTGAAATCCAGCTTTTCCACACTCGTGAAGACTGCAAAGCTACAACCGCTAATAATTGAATATTAATGGAGACTATAAAGAATGACCCTGACGTGATTTGAACACGCAACCTTCTGATCTGGAGTCACCCGCGCTACCGTTGCGCCACAGAGTCTGAAAACCAGCTTTTCCACACTCGTGAAGACTGCAAAGCTACAACCGCTAATAATTGAATATTAATCGAGACTTTAAAGAATGACCCTGACGTGATTTGAACACGCAACCTTCTCATCTGGAGTCAGGCGCCTCAGTGTCTGAAAACCAGCTTTTCCACACTCGTGAAGACTGCAAAGCTACAACCGCTAATAATTGAATATTAATCGAGACTTTAAAGAATGACCCTGACGTGATTTGAACACGCAACCTTCTCATCTGGAGTCAGGCGCCTCAGTGTCTGAAAACCAGCGTTTCCACACTCTTGAAGACCGCAAAGCTACAACCGCTAATAATTACATATTACTCAAGACTTAATTAATAGCGCGACCGTTGCGCCACAGTCTGAAAACCAGCTGTTCCAACCTTGTGAAGCCGGCAAAGCTACAACCGTTAATAGTTGCATATTAATAGAGGTTCTCGCTGGCTAGACTTCAACCAACGACACCTCGTTCCCACTGAAAATGTCATACGCTCGGCTGTAAAGAATGACCCTGAATTGATTTGAACACGCAACCTGCAAAGCTACAACCGCTAATAATTGAATATTAATCGAGACTATAAAGAATGACCCTGACGTGATTTGAACACGCAACCTTCTGATCTGGAGTCAGGCGCCTCAGTGTCTGAAAACCAGCTTTTCCACACTCCTGAAGACTGCAAAGCTTCAAGCGCTAATAATTGAATATTAATCGAGACTTTAAAGAATGACCCTGACGTGGTTTGAACACGCAACCTTCTGATCTGGAGTCAGGCGCCTCAGTGTCTGAAAACCAGCTTTTCCACACTCCTGAAGACTGCAAAGCTTCAAGCGCTAATAATTGAATATTAATCGAGACTATAAAGAACGACCCTGACGTGATTTGAACACGCAACCTTCTGATCTGGAGTCAGACGCGCTACCGTTGCGCCACAGAGTCTGAAAACCAGCTTTTTTTTACACTCGTGAAGACTGCAAAGCTACAACCGTTAATAATTACATATTAATCGAGACTTTAAAGAATGACCCTGACGTGATTTGAACACGCAACCTTCTGATCTGGAGTCAGACGCGCTACCCTTGCGCCACAGAGTCTGAAAACCAGCTTTTCCACACTCGTGAAGACTGCAAAGCTACAACCGCTAATAATTGAATATTAATCGAGACTATAAAGAATGACCCTGACGTGATTTGAACACGCAACCTTCTGATCTGGAGTCAGACGCGCTACCCTTGCGCCACAGAGTCTGAAAACCAGCTTTTCCACACTCGTGAAGACTGCAAAGCTACAACCACTAATAATTGAATATTAATCGAGACTATAAAGAATGACCCTGACGTGATTTGAACACGCAACCTTCTGATCTGGAGTCAGACGCGCTACCTTTGCGCCACAGAGTCTGAAAACCAGCTTTTCCACACTCGTGAAGACTGCAAAGCTACAACCGCTAATAATTACATATTAATCGAGACTTTAAAGAATGACCCTGACGTGATTTGAACACGCAACCTTCTGATCTGGAGTCTGACGCGCTACCCTTGCGCCACAGAGTCTGAAAACCAGCTTTTCCACACTCGTGAAGACTGCAAAGCTACAACCGCTAATAATTGAATATTAATCGAGACTATAAAGAATGACCCTGACGTGATTTGAACACGCAACCTTCTGATCTGGAGTCAGACGCGCTACCTTTGCGCCACAGAGTCTGAAAACCAGCTTTTCCACACTCGTGAAGACTGCAAAGCTACAACCGCTAATATTTACATATTAATCGAGACTTTAAAGAATGACCCTGACGTGATTTGAACACGCAACCTTCTGATCTGGAGTCAGACGCGCTACCCTTGCGCCACAGAGTCTGAAAACTAGCTTTTTCACACTCGTGAAGACTGCAAAGCTACAACCGCTAATAATTGAATATTAATCGAGACTATAAAGAATGACCCTCACGTGATTTGAACACGCAACCTTCTGATCTGGAGTCAGACGCGCTACCCTTGCGCCACAGAGTCTGAAAACCAGCTTTTCCACACTCGTGAAGACTGCAAAGCTACAACCGCTAATAATTGAATATTAATCGAGACTATAAAGAATGACCCTGACGTGATTTGAACATGCAACCTTCTGATCTGGAGTCAGACGCGCTACCTTTGCGCCACAGAGTCTGAAAACCAGCTTTTCCACACTCGTGAAGACTGCAAAGCTACAACCGCTAATAATTGAATATTAATCGAGACTATAAAGAATGACCCTGACGTGATTTGAACACGCAACCTTCTGATCTGGAGTCAGACGCGCTACCCTTGCGCCACAGAGTCTGAAAACCAGCTTTTCCACACTCGTGAAGACTGCAAAGCTACAACCGCTAATAATTACATATTAATCGAGACTATAAAGAATGACCCTGACGTGATTTGAACACGCAACCTTCTGATCTGGAGTCAGACGCGCTACCGTTGCGCCACAGAGTCTGAAAACCAGCTTTTTTTCACACTCGTGAAGACTGCAAAGCTACAACCGTTAATAATTACATATTAATCGAGACTTTAAAGAATGACCCTGACGTGATTTGAACACGCAACCTTCTGATCTGGAGTCAGACGCGCTACCCTTGCGCCACAGAGTCTGAAAACCAGCTTTTCCACACTCGTGAAGACTGCAAAGCTACAACCGCTAATAATTGAATATTAATCGAGACTATAAAGAATGACCCTGACGTGATTTGAACACGCAACCTTCTGATCTGGAGTCAGACGCGCTACCCTTGCGCCACAGAGTCTGAAAACCAGCTTTTCCACACTCGTGAAGACTGCAAAGCTACAACCACTAATAATTGAATATTAATCGAGACTATAAAGAATGACCCTGACGTGATTTGAACACGCAACCTTCTGATCTGGAGTCAGACGCGCTACCCTTTGCGCCACAGAGTCTGAAAACCAGCTTTTCCACACTCGTGAAGACTGCAAAGCTACAACCGCTAATAATTACATATTAATCGAGACTTTAAAGAATGACCCTGACGTGATTTGAACACGCAACCTTCTGATCTGGAGTCATGACGCGCTACCCTTGCGCCACAGAGTCTGAAAACCAGCTTTTCCACACTCGTGAAGACTGCAAAGCTACAACCGCTAATAATTGAATATTAATCGAGACTATAAAGAATGACCCTGACGTGATTTGAACACGCAACCTTCTGATCTGGAGTCAGACGCGCTACCCTTGCGCCACAGAGTCTGAAAACCAGCTT
The DNA here is from genome assembly GCA_021346845.1 of Apeltes quadracus. Taxonomy (NCBI): domain Eukaryota; kingdom Metazoa; phylum Chordata; class Actinopteri; order Perciformes; family Gasterosteidae; genus Apeltes; species Apeltes quadracus. The sequence goes on from CM037920.1 coordinate 4,366,545, forward strand.
TTCCACACTCGTGAAGACTGCAAAGCTACAACCGCTAATATTTACATATTAATCGAGACTTTAAAGAATGACCCTGACGTGATTTGAACACGCAACCTTCTGATCTGGAGTCAGACGCGCTACCCTTGCGCCACAGAGTCTGAAAACCTAGCTTTTTCCACACTCGTGAAGACTGCAAAGCTACAACCGCTAATAATTGAATATTAATCGAGACTATAAAGAATGACCCTGACGTGATTTGAACACGCAACCTTCTGATCTGGAGTCAGACGCGCTACCCTTGCGCCACAGAGTCTGAAAACCAGCTTTTCCACACTCGTGAAGACTGCAAAGCTACAACCGCTAATAATTGAATATTAATCGAGACTATAAAGAATGACCCTGACGTGATTTGAACACGCAACCTTCTGATCTGGAGTCAGACGCGCTACCCTTTGCGCCACAGAGTCTGAAAACCAGCTTTTCCACACTCGTGAAGACTGCAAAGCTACAACCGCTAATAATTTACATATTAATCGAGACTATAAAGAATGACCCTGACGTGATTTGAACACGCAACCTTCTGATCTGGAGTCAGACGCGCTACCCTTGCGCCACAGAGTCTGAAAACTAGCTTTTTCCACACTCGTGAAGACTGCAAAGCTACAACCGCTAATAATTGAATATTAATCGAGACTATAAAGAATGACCCTGACGTGATTTGAACACGCAACCTTCTGATCTGGAGTCAGACGCGCTACCTTTGCGCCACAGAGTCTGAAAACCAGCTTTTCCACACTCGTGAAGACTGCAAAGCTACAACCGCTAATAATTACATATTAATCGAGACTATAAAGAATGACCCTGACGTGATTTGAACACGCAACCTTCTGATCTGGAGTCAGACGCGCTACCCTTGCGCCACAGAGTCTGAAAACCAGCTTTTTTTTACACTCGTGAAGACTGCAAAGCTACAACCGTTAATAATTACATATTAATTGAGACTTTAAAGAATGACCTTGACATGATTTGAACTCGCAACCTTCTGATCTGGAGTCAGACGCGCTACCCTTGCGCCACAGAGTCTGAAAACCAGCTTTTCCACACTCGTGAAGACTGCAAAGCTACAACCGCTAATAATTGAATATTAATCGAGACTATAAAGAATGACCCTGACGTGATTTGAACACGCAACCTTCTGATCCGGAGTCAGGCGCCTCAGTGTCTGAAAACCAGAATTTCCACGCTCGTGAAGACTGCAAAGCTACAAGCGCTAATAATTGAATATTAATCGAGACTTTAAAGAATGACCCTGACGTGATTTGAACACGCAACCTTCTGATCCGGAGTCAGGCGCCTCAGTGTCTGAAAACCAGCATTTCCACGCTCGTGAAGACTGCAAAGCTACAAGCGCTAATAATTACATATTAATTGAGACTTTAAAGAACGACCCTGACGTGATTTGAACACGCAACCTTCTGATCTGGAGTCAGACGCGCTACCGTTGCGCCACAGAGTCTGAAAACCAGCTTTTTTTTACACTCGTGAAGACTGCAAAGCTACAACCGTTAATAATTACATATTAATCGAGACTTTAAAGAATGACCCTGACGTGATTTGAACACGCAACCTTCTGATCTGGAGTCAGACGCGCTACCCTTGCGCCACAGAGTCTGAAAACCAGCTTTTCCACACTCGTGAAGACTGCAAAGCTACAACCGCTAATAATTGAATATTAATCGAGACTATAAAGAATGACCCTGACGTGATTTGAACACGCAACCTTCTGATCTGGAGTCAGACGCGCTACCCTTGCGCCACAGAGTCTGAAAACCAGCTTTTCCACACTCGTGAAGACTGCAAAGCTACAACCACTAATAATTGAATATTAATCGAGACTATAAAGAATGACCCTGACGTGATTTGAACACGCAACCTTCTGATCTGGAGTCAGACGCGCTACCTTTGCGCCACAGAGTCTGAAAACCAGCTTTTCCACACTCGTGAAGACTGCAAAGCTACAACCGCTAATAATTACATATTAATCGAGACTTTAAAGAATGACCCTGACGTGATTTGAACACGCAACCTTCTGATCTGGAGTCTGACGCGCTACCCTTGCGCCACAGAGTCTGAAAACCAGCTTTTCCACACTCGTGAAGACTGCAAAGCTACAACCGCTAATAATTGAATATTAATCGAGACTATAAAGAATGACCCTGACGTGATTTGAACACGCAACCTTCTGATCTGGAGTCAGACGCGCTACCTTTGCGCCACAGAGTCTGAAAACCAGCTTTTCCACACTCGTGAAGACTGCAAAGCTACAACCACTAATAATTGAATATTAATCGAGACTATAAAGAATGACCCTGACGTGATTTGAACACGCAACCTTCTGATCTGGAGTCAGACGCGCTACCTTTGCGCCACAGAGTCTGAAAACCAGCTTTTCCACACTCGTGAAGACTGCAAAGCTACAACCGCTAATAATTACATATTAATCGAGACTTTAAAGAATGACCCTGACGTGATTTGAACACGCAACCTTCTGATCTGGAGTCTGACGCGCTACCCTTGCGCCACAGAGTCTGAAAACCAGCTTTTCCACACTCGTGAAGACTGCAAAGCTACAACCGCTAATAATTGAATATTAATCGAGACTATAAAGAATGACCCTGACGTGATTTGAACACGCAACCTTCTGATCTGGAGTCAGACGCGCTACCTTTGCGCCACAGAGTCTGAAAACCAGCTTTTCCACACTCGTGAAGACTGCAAAGCTACAACCGCTAATAATTGAATATTAATCGAGACTATAAAGAATGACCCTGACGTGATTTGAACACGCAACCTTCTGATCCGGAGTCAGGCGCCTCAGTGTCTGAAAACCAGCATTTCCACGCTCGTGAAGACTGCAAAGCTACAAGCGCTAATAATTACATATTAATTGAGACTTTAAAGAATGACCCTGACGTGATTTGAACACGCAACCTTCTGATCTGGAGTCAGACGCGCTACCCTTGCGCCACAGAGTCTGAAAACTAGCTTTTTCACACTCGTGAAGACTGCAAAGCTACAACCGCTAATAATTGAATATTAATCGAGACTATAAAGAATGACCCTCACGTGATTTGAACACGCAACCTTCTGATCTGGAGTCAGACGCGCTACCCTTGCGCCACAGAGTCTGAAAACCAGCTTTTCCACACTCGTGAAGACTGCAAAGCTACAACCGCTAATAATTGAATATTAATCGAGACTATAAAGAATGACCCTGACGTGATTTGAACACGCAACCTTCTGATCTGGAGTCAGACGCGCTACCTTTGCGCCACAGAGTCTGAAAACCAGCTTTTCCACACTCGTGAAGACTGCAAAGCTACAACCGCTAATATTTACATA